>ML104345.1:1741-27648 GCA_003697995.1 Taxidea taxus jeffersonii
TCCCTGTAACTTACTTTTTATACAATATGTTGATGGATAAAATTTTTATAACTCAAACAAGTCCAACTATAGTTATACAATAATACATTAATGAGATACTATTTTTATTTTTATTCATTTAAAATATATATGTATATATAACAAAGATTTTATTTATTTACTTGTCAGAGATAGAGAGCAGGAGCAGGGGAGGAAGGGGCAGAAGGAGAAGCAGACTCCCTGCTCAGCAGGGAGCCCAACACGGGACTCGATCCTAGGACCCTGGAATCATGACCTGAGCTGAAGGCAGACGCTTAACCGACTGAGCCACTCAGGCATCACTACTTTCTGTCTTTTAAATGTAATTTCCTTATAGTATAAAAGTATGTGTTACTATTTTCTTATATTTAATTATACTAATTATGTATATTATATGTAATTATATATTCTACTGCTAAATTGTAAGTTTTCTGGGTCCCAAACCAGAGTAGGAGGTGATCATGTGATCCCTGTAATCACAAGAACTCCAATGACATTTCTCTCTATGTTGAAACATGAGCGAAGGGGTCTCTGCAGGGTCCGCGGTATCTGCCAGCCACCTGTGGCACTGGTCACGGTTCTCTTTCTTGGTTCATAGATACGTTTGGTCCAATGGATCATCATGTGTGTTTCCAGAAACCTGACATGGGAACCTGTCCTGAATACATTGTATCATCTGTTCTTGCTCCTCAACTTCCTGTTCATTTCCTGCTTCATCCAGTTACTCAGTATATTGTGTGGGTGGTACTGTAACATAGCAGATACGTTTCCGAAGATAAACAATATGAAACGCTCACTGATAAACAATGTAAAACGCCCACTGATAAACAATATAAAAGGCGACCACTAAATAGATGTTTAGTCATCCTGTAAGATAAAAGACTTTGTTTCTGTTTTTACATTTTAATGGTAATTACCTTTTGTGCAATGCTAGTCTCCTTGCTAGAGACTTTCTATGTTGTTTTATAAATATTTTATTACTATAAAGAAGACACAATTATAGCCAAAGTTGTAGGTATTACAGAAAATGAAATGTGAAAGTCTTCTCTACCCTTCCAAAAATTCCCAGTCCAGCTCTGCAGCAGGAACCAGTGCTAGCATTTGTATGTCCTTCTGGAAACTATCTGTGTATCCTAACCATGTATAAGTATCTCTCTCATTTTTTAGTGGACTGGATTCATATCCTGCAGGCTGTTCTGTAGCTAGGTTTTATTTACACATAAAGATGTACTTTGGACTTCTTTTGATAGTAATATAGCCTGATCTAATGCATTCTTTTTTGTGTGTGTGTGCAGAGTACCCAGTGTACAGATATGACAGAATATAAGTCTGCCATTGCTGGTATTTTAGATTGTTTTCAATTTTCACTGGTACAGACAGTGGTATAGTCTATAACATCCTGATCTGTACATTTATCTTTACACATAATTCAAGTATATCCAAAATCTAAATTCCTAGTAGTACTGTAGTCAAAAGAGGGGGGTATTTAAAATTCTTATTTTGGAGTGCCATGTTGCTCTCTTAGATGGTTATGCTAATTTGCATTTGAAATTTAACTCTCAGAAGAGCCAAGAGTAGAGACTGTAAGAGTGTAAATCATTTGGCCCATGTTCTCAAAGGAGGAAAGTACTAGAATCAGCTTTCAGACTCAGATCCACCCACACTGTTTCTTCTAAGCTCAGCTGCTAGGTTTGGATTGTTTTGTTTTTTAAGATTTTATTTAGTTATTAGAAAGAGAGAATACAAGGCAGGGGAAAGGGATGGGCAGAGGAGATGGAGAAGCAGGCTTACTGCCATGTAAGGAGCCTAACTTGGGGCTTGATCCTGGGACTCTGGGATGATGACCTGAGCCAAAGGCAGCTGCCTAACCGACTGGGCCACCCAGGTGCCCTGTATTTTTTTTTTAGAGATTTTATTTATTTATTTATTTGACAGAGCACAAGTAGGCAGAGCAGCAGGCAGAGGGAGAAGGAGAAGCAGGCTTCCCGTGGAACAGGGAGCCGGACATGGGGCTTGATCCCAGGACCCTGGGATCATGACCTGAGCCGAAGGCAGATGCTTCACCAACTGAGGCACCCCAGCACCCCTCAGCTGCTGTTTTAAGCATAATTTTGGCTTTAAAGCTAGGAGGCATTATTCTTTATCTCTTTATATTCTTATCACTCAATCAGGCAGTTACGATAATTCTTCCATCATAAATGCACAGCCTTTATGATTTTATATATTGATTTTATATACTGCAACTTCACTGAATTCACTTAGTCTCACAGTTTTGTGGTGGAGTCTTCAGGAGATTCTATGCATAATATCATGCCGTCTGCAAGAAGTGACAGTTTTACTTCTTCTGTTCTGACTTGGAGACCTTTTCTTTTTCTTGCCTAATTGCTCTGGCTAGGACTTCCGATACTGTGTTGAATAAAGGTGTCAAGAGTAGACATCCTTCTTTTGTTCCTGATGGTAAAGAAGAAGCTTTCAGATTTTCACCATTACGGATGATGTTAGCCAAGAGATTGTCATATGTGCTCTTTACTACATTGAGGTCTGTTCCGTCTGTACCCACTTTGTTGAGACTACTTATCACAAATGTAGTTGAATTTTGTCAGAAGCTTTTTCTACAACTATTGAGATGACTGTATGATTCTTCTCTGTAATTCTGTTAATGTGATGTGTCACATTGAATGACTTATGAACATGGAACCATCCTTGTATCCCTGGAATGAATCCCATTTGATCACGATGTATAATCCTTTTAATGTATTCTTGAACCCAGTTTGCTAATATTTCCTTGGGGGTTTTGCCTCTCTGTTCATCAGGGATATTGGCCTGTAGGTCTCTTCCTTGCAGTGTCCTTTTGTGGTTTTACCATCAGGGTAAGGCTGGCCTTGTAAATGAGCCTGGAAGCTTTCCGTCCTCTCTAGGCCCTTAATGATGGTCCTATGAGATGGACATTGATTATTATTCTGATTAGTACATGAGAAGAACTGAGGCTCAAAGAAAAAAGAAATTAAATTTTAAAATGTAATCAGCAGATGGTCCTTGGCCAAAGGCCTTATGGCCCCCGAAGTGCCAAAGCACTCGATACAAGAAAGCTGGTAGAAGAAGTGAGATAAGGGGTGTGGGATTAGTGGCTTTGAGTGTACTGATACTGGCGTATTGTGTTCACTAACAACAGGGAAAATACACTGATATATCTGGCCGTGGGGCCCTGTCACACCTCAAGCCAGTAGCAACCCAGAACAGCTTTCTTTTGGCCTCTTCCATGTGTAATGGCCCCAGGGAAAATGGGTGATTTGCAGTTGAGGGCATTTGATCCAGAACTTTCTTTAAACCTCACTGCAGACATAATCACATGGCATTACATCTGTCATGATAGTTCCTTTTTATTAAGTGGACTCTTCCTCTATCTCATCTGATTTCCTCTCAGCTCTGTCTTAGACTGAGACCAGATCTTTTTCTAAAGAAACAAGATCTTTGTCTGTAAGGCCGTAGGATCCCTTCTTAACTTCGGATCGAAACTTTGCTGTTTTCCAGGCCAAATACACCCACTGAACTTAATCCAGACATTTCTTAGAATAATTTTTTTCTGTTTTTGCTTTTAATTATTTTTTGCTTCTAATTCACAACTTATTTAAAAAGTCAGTTTGATTGTTCCTATTTAAGATTGAAGAACCTGAACCATAGGAAGCTCGTGTGACTTACTTCAAAAACAAGCCAGTCAGAGTTCAAGTGGTTGTTTACTCTCTACTATTGCCTACTCCATCAAAAGAAGTCTCCAATTTAAGAAGCAGGTTATGTTCCAAAAATCCATTTGTAAGTCATGATTTGGCACTTGGAGTGCATTTTACCAGTGGTGGGGGAAATGTTAGAACTGGTGATTAGGCCCTTTGGCCGGCCTGCACAAGTCTGTGTAGCTCTTATATAATCACCTAACGATGTGTTTGCAGTGAAACTGAGAATGATCGTGGGATTCTGGTTACCAAAAACTCTCTTTCCTGGGAGAAGCATCCAGTTGGAAGATGGGACACAGAGGGAACTGGAGAGTCTGCAGGGATATCCGGGGAGCTGGAAAGGCTGCTAGAGACTGGGACACTGTCTAACACCCACTTTCGTGTTAAAGCTTTGAGGATTTGGGTGGTTGGGTGACACTTGGCGCCAGCATAACTTTCCTGACAGCTGTGATTAGCATTGATAGGACTGATGGACAAAATCAGTTATCTGAGAGGATGTTAATGATCCTGACAGTAAAGACAGACGGGCAAATCAGAGAAAACGTTCCCCTTTTGGTCCTCCGTGTGGTGAGGTCAGCAGAGTTGGTTCCCCATCAGCCCAGAGACCCCACAAGCTAGGGCAGCCGGGCTGAGTTCTGGAGAGAAGATGTGGGTCCCTGGTGGAGGGAGAGGAGCCCATGATGCCTGTGTGTCAAGTGTTTGCCCCTGGAGTGTCTGGTTCTGGGATGTGATCACATGTATGTCCTGCATTTACATGTTCTGGGCTGCCTTACACTTCAATAAAAGCATCTTGTATTTTACTTGGCTTTGGAAAAAGTCTAGTGCCTCTTTAGAGGCCCCATGATTCCTGTCTTATTGTTCTCAGACATTTGTATGCAGCTTTTTTTGTTGTTAGCAAAAGGGAGGATACATTCTTTGGGGAGAGGAAGCTGAGTGACAGATCCCTCCTGAGTGGCCTCAGGGTGAGTTCTTGCCTTGCCAGCACACTGAGAAGGTGAGGGGAGGCCCGCCTGCCTAGCCCCTCCCTGGGCCGATGACACACGGGCCTACCAGAGCCCTATGCCAGGTGCTTAGCCCAGAGAGGGAAACTGCCCTTACTATGACCCCTCCCCATGGTCCCTACAAAGGAGGGCAGGACCTGTGACCACTTTCAGAAGTGGTAAGAAGGGAAGAGGGAAGTCAGCATCCACGGTTTTACATATATTCTGAGGTTTATAGAGTCTTTGTTTTTCCACTAAAATAATTTACAAAGAAATTGTTTGACATCCATGTTATTCTTCCATTTCTTATGATGCTGAGTTTGTGCATGTGTTTGAGGAGTCTTTTTCTGTCCAAAAGGGAAATACGGTAATGATGCTGGAATTATGGCCAACATCTTCTGGGCACCAGTATCAGATTGGACATTATCGCTGAGGTGTGCTCTGCTCAGGAAGTCCCCCACTGTGGGGACATGGAGTGGGTGACAGTGCACACGGGGGACCCTCCTGGGGCAGGAGGTGGGCAGGTTTGCCAGATCCGATGGCCACGTGCTCAGACTGAGCCCCGGTGATTTCTTCTGGTGCCGGTGTGTCTGCGGGAGGTGGGGAGAGACCAGGGAGGGACTGCTCTGGAGGCTGTTCTATCTGCTTCTAGGAGTGCCCTGCCCAAAGATTTAGAGAGCCACACAGCGTTTTTTTGTTGGTTTGAATTCACATGTGGGATAAATAGACCGCCAGCAGTGGGGGAACCCATTGTTCTTACTGCAAATTCCATTTTGTGCACGTGGTCAGAGGTGAGGTGGGTGAGAGGGGAGGGAGGAAGTTGTGTGTTTTTGCTTTTGTTTGTTGACGGACAGAAACATGCTACTGGTAATTTGACTGTTAATTTTCCTTTACATTGAAGCCCTGGACCTTCTGGTAAAAGGAAGAAAAAGTTAAGAACAAAAACCTCATTTCAAGCAAATCCCACTCGGACTATTCTTTTTCTCATGTGCAAACAATGCTACATAACATAGAGGACAAAGTAATAAGTTCTTGGCAGCTAACATGGCATGCTTGTTCATTTTTTAAGCATTCTAGTCATCAGTTGAGAAAAAACTCTGGTGTGTGGTATCTTGGCTTAGCTGATTGCTTTTTATTTTCTTTTGTTTTTTCTTATTCTAGGACCTGAGAGACTTAGGGGAAAAATCTTATTTTCTTGAGATTTTTCTAAGATATAAGACGTTCTTAAGATTATTCAAATTAGGGGTGCCTGGGTGGCTCAATTGGTTAAGCATCTGCCTTCGGCTCAGGTCCTGGGATGGAGCCATACATCAGGCTTCCTGCTGAGCAAGAAGCCTGTTTCTCCCTCTCCAACTCCCCCTGCTTGTGTTCCCTCTCTCGCTCTGTCAAATAAATAAATAAAGATCTTTAGGGAAAAAAAAAATCCAAATTATTTTTTTTTTAAAGATTTTATCTATTTATCCGACAGACAGATCACAAGTAGGCAGAGAGAGAGAGGAGGAAGCAGGCTGTCCGCAGAGCAGAGAGCCCAATGCGGGGCTCGATCCCACGACCCTGGGATCATGACCCGAGCCGAAGGCAGCGGCTTTAACCCACTGAGCCACCCAGGCGCCCCGTCCAAATTATTTTAAACTACACAACTCACCACTCTCATGGTGGCCCTTCGTTTTGTCCATTACTCCTGTGTCCTAACACCCCACGCCTGGGTGAAAAGTCAGAGGGTGATGTTGGTACTCTCTCTTTCTCTGTCCTCCCTTAAAATGAGCTAAGTCTTACCCCGTACTTCACACTGAGGACAAGCACAAGGAGAGAAGGGCTGAAAGCAAGGGTGGGGAGCCGTGGGCGGGTCGGTGGCTCTTCAGGTGCACGGGGCCTCTGGGCCCCTTGCAGAGGCTGCTGCTTTCCCTGCGCTCTCGACTCCTTCTAGTATCTTTCCTGCGTTATCTGCATCTTTGCCCGTCTGCCTGTCACTGGCTGATGTTTTATCATTTTTTCTCTTAGGGCCAAGAAGTTAGAACATGGCGGTGAGCGAAGGAAACACTGATTTTGTGGGTCTGGGCAACGGCAGCGTGACCACCAGTGCTCCCACCCTCGGTGCCATCCCACCCTGTGATGGGGACCTCGCCACCCAGCAGCTCGCAGCCAGAGAGGCCCTGAGAACAAAAGTGAGTCCGAACGGATGCCTGCAGGTCAATGGCACCGTGAAGTCCTCCTTTCTGCCCGTGGACAGCCACCAAAGAGCGCCCGCCGTGCTGTCCCCGTGCTGCCACCTGTGTCCATTCCGCCGGCCCCTGGCCAACCAAAGCAATCACCCAGAGGGCAGGCCCGAGGCTGGCCCAGCTGCGCCTTCTGCTCTGGCTTCATGCTGTCTGCAGCCACACTCCGAGTATGCTGCACCTCTGTGCCCTGGCCATTCGCCCATCTACCAGGCTGCGTGCTGCCTGCAGCCCTCTCCGTCCTTCTGCCTGCACCACACGTGGCCTGGCCGTTTCCCACACCAGCCGGGGCAGCCGCATGTGGCTGGCTTCAGGTAAGTGTGCACAGTTCTGCTCACCTCTGTGCCCCACCAAGTCTGCACAAAGGCTCCTGCTGGTGTCAGTTTCCCCAGAAGGAGGAGCCTGCAGGTATCAGTGGGAGGAAACCAGAATGCACGTGAAATAGTATGTCCCTGTCTCATCCATTGATAGACCCTCGTGTGCTGCCTGCCTGCCTGTCAGTTCGTTGTCCTGGGGGCCTTGACTTACAATGTTCCCTGAAGCTTTTACTGTCAGCAGCTGTTGTTACTACTCGTGGGGGATACATCTGTGACCGGGCTGCCTGAACCGGAGTTTAGTGGTCGGCAACCTTTATGGCACGTACCTTTATGACCTTCATGAAGGTCAGCAACCTTTATGAAGCACGTACTTCCGTGAGCTTCTGAGCGGCGCGTCCGCCAGCTCTGTTCATGTGCTTTGGTTGACCATGTTGAGATCAAACCATTTCTCGAGGGAGGACCCTGTCGATCTATAGCGTAGGTCTCTGAAAACTGCATTTTGTGAAGTATTTTGGGGTCTGATAGATGGAAAACTGCTGGGCACACTTGTGTTGTGGCTGGCGCCTGCCCTAGCCCAATACACGCTTTCTGCTCTGTGTCTCTTCCACACACACTGCAGGTGAGCGATGCCAGTGTATTTTCTGAAACACTGAGTACTTTGTAGAGACCAAGTATTAGTTCACGTTTGTGGGTAATGAGCTTTCAGTGAGCTGGGAAAGCACTCTCCTTTGCCAGTGAGGGGAGAGTTCACACCCAGAGAGATGCGCCAGGCTGACACGCACAACTCCATTGGCATTGACCCTTGTGGTCCACACCTCGGCCCACTTGGAGCATTTCTTTCTGGGGTGACAGAGAACGTCCCCTCTGGCCACCTCCTCCTCGTTCCTGCTGTCTTCACCCCACACGGTCACCAGTTTGAGCTCTGCTACCGCATGCTGGTTTTGCCTGGAAAGCTCATGTAAATGCGGTCATACAGTACATTTATGTCAGCGTCCCACAGTTCCACTCAGCACAGTGTTGGAAACACAACTCAGTGCCACATAGTTTGCCTTTCTGTTGCTGAGTCACAATGCACTGTGTACCTAGACAGGCTCACTGTCACCTACAGAGTCAGTCAGACCTCCAGTTAGGAAGTATGTCTTGGGGACGTCATGTACGTATGGTGTGCTGACTATAGCTAAGAACACGGGGCTGTGTGCTTGGAAGTGGCTGATAAAGGAGATCTTAAAAACTCTCATGGTAAGAAAAAGCTTTTGTAACTATGAGTGGTGACAGATTTATTGTGGTGCTAATTTCACAACGTATACAAACATCAAATTATGTTAAAACTAATATAATCCTGTATGTCAATTATAGCTCCATAAAAAAAGGATCAGATCCAGAAAGAGGTTGAGAAATGGATCCTTTTCACCTTTATCAGGTTTGGGTTGCTGTTGACATTATCTGGTTTCACCATTTTAAAAAGAACACAAAGGGAGATGGGGAATGACAGTGGGTCTCGGGGGACAGTCCTCTGCAGTGTGTTCCCCCAGTTTCTAAATACATTTTCCAAGTCAGGGGCGAGAGTCTTTTAGTCACAGAACTACGGGAAGGATGGGCCAAAGCTATTTCTCCGAAGGCTTGTCCTGATAGCGTTGTGCTACTTGACCAGCTCTAGGATCCTTCTACTTTGAATCAAACTGTGGAAGTGTTTGACTTTAAAATTATATGGTCACTGATATTGACACTTTAGAATCATCAGTTATATGGTTGCAGGGTGTGAGGGGAGACAGATACCTCTATATTTTGAGGCTGATCCCTCCTTTTAAAAACTTCAGAAAATATTAAACCTATGGGCAGGTAACCCATTCTTTTAATACACAGGCAGGACTTTAGCATAGCATTTCTACACATATTCTTAAAGGGATGAGAGTCCTGTGTTCATACAGCTTTAAATAGGATGTCATTGGGGTGGCTCAGTCAGTTCAGTGGGTGACTCTTGGTTTCAGCTCAGTCATGATCTCGTGAGAGGTCATGAGATCGAGCCCCATGTCGGGCTCCATGCTGGGTATGGAGTGTTTAAGACGCTCTTTCTCTCTCTCCCTCTGCTCGCCTGCTCTCCTTCTCTCAAATAATAAATTAATAAAGTCTTTAATAAAAAATAAAACAAATAAATAGAATAGCATTAAAAAATAGACAAAAATGTCATATTTGTCTATCAAGAAAAGTTGGAGGAAAAAGTGGAATATTCCTTGAGAAATTTTTCCTATCCAGAATTTTTCTCAAGAATTTGAGCCTTTTGATCAACTCTGTGTAACAGATAGAATCTTCTACAGATGTCTGTACAGAAGTGTCTCTTCGCAGTTGTGTCTATCACATACTTCACTTAGGATGTGTCCTTATAAGCTAGAATTGACATACAGGATTATATTAATTTCAACATTTACTTATTTATACAATCAACAGTACTTTCTGAGTGCATGCTGGGCATCGCAAATGTAATTCTGAACAGGATGAGACTGTGAGGTGGCAGGAAGGGAGGCAGAAAAGCCAGCTACAGGTATAAAATCATGAGGCGTGGTGCTAAGAAGGGGATCGCAGGCTGCGGGCGAACACTAGTCACCCACGGGGACAGGAACAGTTTGCGCAACGACATATCTCTGTGCCCATGCCACAGATAGGCCCACCTGACTGGTGTTTGGGTTTGTTTTTGAGAGTTTTATTTGTTTATAAAACATGTAAGCCATAGAGAATGTTTTAAAGGGTCAGTCAAGTTGGAACTGTAATTTTATCCTGGTCCATGTGTGCTGCTCTCTTTCCTTACCATCTATAAAGTCATAGGTTCTGTCTCATCCCTTCTTGGCTCTTTGCGCTCCAGCACACTGTTTTAAAAGATCCATTACATCAATCACCTGTGTGTGCTTTTTTGCTTTGTAACCTTATCTGTCAGTCTGTTGATGGATAAAATGGAGGTCAGTGTGAGAATCATGGTAATACCCTATTTTAATCCCATTTATCACCAAAAATGAAGTAGTTTACCTAGATATCATTTTAAAGCTTTCAATTTTTCATTTCTGGATTCCCATCTTCATACCCATAGTCTGGCCATGGTCTAACGAGAACACTGAGGAATCCAAAAGGTAAGAAGTAATGTCTCCCTACCAAAAGACAAGGCACACACCCCTCTGGCCTTCTGAATCACCTGGGAAGTTAAACATTAAATAAGTACCATAATAATGATGTTTCCTTTGCAGTAGAAAAAAGAACTCTAGGCAATCAGAGGAGGGAAAGAGCCCTGTGGGTTGATGAGGTGAGAGGCCTTCTGATTGACAGAAGAGGGTTTGGAGGTAGGGGTGGTGAGGGGAGCAGGGGAGGAGCATGGAAGGAGGGGGAGGGAGGGGACATAGCATGGAAGAGGGAGAGGGGAGGAGAGTGGGGATGGAGCATGGGAGAGGAGAGGGGCAGAGCATGGGAGGGGAGAGGGGTGGAGCATGGAGGGCATAGGGGCGGAGCATGGACGTCCTGGGAAGGAGGAGGGGAGCGAATGCATACTGACCGCATGTGTAAGGATGAGTAGAGTGAGCAGGATGGTGGGAGTAGAGGGTTGTGCGTGCCGGAATGTGTGTGTGTGTGCATGCACACACATGTGGCGGCCTGAAAGCGGGCCCTGCTGGAGTATCCTGAGCCCAGTTTGGACCTCTGGAGATCTGGAAAGTGCCCTCTGGAGTTTTGGGGTCCTCTTACGGCCATCTGAAGATGAAAGCGTAATAGTATTACATGACAGGATTAGCAAGGAATTCTGCATCCAGAAATAGCAGATTCCCAGTGCAGGCTCTGAGCTGTTCTCAATTGAGGCAGAGGATGCAATGAATGATGCTTGGCAAGTCCCAGACTCCTGATCATGGCAGGGATGATGTGAGTTCTGGGTGCCTGGCAAGCATACTTCTACTTCCCTGAAGGCAATCTCGTGGGCAGATGGTCCCTCGGAGTGTGCCCCACTGCCAGAGGCTCAAGAGCTGTGCTACTGAGCAGGGTTAGCATGGAGAAGCCCATGAAAGGGGCTGACAGCGGGGCACACCCTTGTCCCCGCCCCAAACATTGTGTCCTATGCCTTTGTAGCCTGCGTCACCTTCTCCTGTTGCCCTTCTGGATTCTTCCAGCGTCTGGCTCACTTGCTCTGAGGTGTTGTTTGCTTTCCTCTAGGACACTACTTGCTTTCAGCTCTTCTTTTAAAAGGTGGGAAGTGAGAATTCTTGTTTTATGTTAGGAGAGAATCTACCTCCTGAAATCTGGTTTCTTGGTGTACAGTATATCATAACACCCTGGGCCAGATGACAGCTCTGAGCATTGTTTCTCAAACTGCCTCCCTGTGATGCTTGTGCTCTGCAATGATCCACCCTCTTCCCCCTTCCTGAGCCCTGGCGATTGAGTTATTTCTCTTTAGCTGGGACATTTGAAACAGAAATCACAATGAACACTTCACTAGCATTGTGGCATGAACCTGGCATTGATGCAGATCCCAGTGTCTGTGATTTGCCCTAATCGCTAGACTCAAACCAAATGGCTTTTCTAAGATGCTGGTGCAATGAGTGGACAAATTCCAGGTTAGTGCTTCACTTGCTTAGCAAGTAGTCAATGAGTACTTATATACGTGGTGTCGGGTGCTGAAAGCAGAGGTACATACAGATCACGTGGTCCTCACCTTCAGAGGTGTGGAGGTGGTGGACAGGGTGAGAGCTGGGTCTGGGCCTGGGTGGACTCTAGGTAGGTGTCCACAGTGGTTCCTGAGGTCCAGAAGTGAAACAGCGGCACTCTTCATCCATATATTAATTCAGAAGGAGAACCAGATCATAGTTGCATAAATTCTTCCCTCCTGTTTTCCTCTCTTACTAAGAGCAACATAATCATGAGCCTTTACTTACAGATGGTGGGACTGCTGGGCAGGCGTGTTGGAGGATGGGGTAGTCCCACTGCGGGCTTTAGATGCACACTGCTCACAGGGCCCAGTGAGTTTCAGAATTCAGTTCTCAGTCTCCTGGGCACCATTCACCTGTGCCAGGGGCTGCCATACTGAACATGTCCATTCTGCTAGGGTGTTTCCCTGGGCAAGGCTCTCTTTTCTCTTGGAGCAACTGAGGTTCCTTCCGACCTCTGCGGCAGCAAACGGAGCTCCAGCGAGATAGAGTGACAGCTGTATTTGATAGTGAATGATACCCTTTTTTTTGGTCAACATGATTCTGGTTAATTGGAGTTTGACTGCTTATGTTTTGCTTACTGTATCACAGGGCAATGTCAAAAGATAAAATCCCTTTTCTTCAAAAATCTAAAGGAGCCTCCCAACTATAAAACATTGTAGTGGGTTGGTACCCTCTAGCGGCCCCAGTTACACCCGCAAAAGCTGTTTCCGTGTTATTTAGATGAACCTGAAGGCAAAGGTATCTGCCTATTTCATTTGTCGATGGCAGGTCTACAATACAGTGTCAGACAGAGCTTTTCTGGGAGACACAGCCATCCTGGGAGGCACCACAGCCACTACTTTACGACTTGCCTTTCACTCTTCCAGCTCTTTCTCCCCTGCTCCCCGTGCCAGGTGAGGGGTGTGTACGTGGCTTCGCGCGCACACACACCTGCGTGAGTCCTGGCCAGGGCACTTGCTGTCTTCGTGTCTCAGGCAGGCATTCATTTCTCCTAGCCTTCCCTTCTGTCTCTGCAAAGATGGGAGTGACCATTCTCTTCTGCTTTGTTCCTTTCTGTTTCTTCTCTTTCTCCTGGCTGCTGTTCTTCACTCCATTAGTCTTGTTTCAGAAGTCAAGCTATGGCTAGCTCCTGGCTGAAATAAACACATGATGTATTGCTTTTCATTCTTGTCCCCACTGACCCTAGCCCCCAGAAGAACAAGTATAGCAGACGGTCCCTGACTCACCGTCTGGATGAGGAGAGGACTGTGGAGAATAAGCGGGCCTCTGCTGCCCCAGGGACCCAGAGCCGCTGTGCTAATGTTAGTATGTCATCTGATTATGGGGTTAATTTTAGAGGTCTGGTAAGATTGAATCTTGAGTTCATTGAAACTGAGGTTTATTTTTAAATTCCTTAAAGTAGTCAAAATTAACTTTTAAAACAGGATAATATTTGTAAAATCTAAAATGTTCCAAGCTTGCTTGCCAAAGTCAGTTCGTCTGGCAGGCGGTTGGGGTGAAGGCCTGTTTTATGGTAAGACTTCTCTTAGAGACTAATGTGGATAAAAAAACGGATTTCAGAGGGGGCTGTGAAATGCACATTTCAGAATTTGGACCTTGGTCGTCTTCTGCTTTCATAGTAAATGTCAGCAAACAATGCCCTCTTTCTTTCATAAAACTAATTAATTTTTTGAAATGAGGCAAACATGTTCTTTCTTCACCTCCTTTCCATGTCAGTGAGAGTTGTTTTAGTAGATACTAGAGACTGAAGAGGAAAAAAAAAGAAATGGTTTAAGTTCTCTCTTTTTCTTTTGGCTAAAAAAGTAGTTTAAAGAAACATAAATTCGACCAACAGTAAACCATAGTGAAAGGATCAGGTACATCTCTTCAGGAAGACCCAATAGTTTGCACCCTGTTTCCAAAGAGAGCACCCTATTTCCAAGCTTAAGTGGATGGCTAGCTGTCACTTAAAAGAATTTATATAACTTAATGTTTATTAGGAGAATTTTGATTGCTATGCTATTTTGTATTCTTTTCAGCAAATTAACTCCATAAAAATACATCTCTTTTTTTTTTAAAGCACAAACAAGGTATCTAGCCAGTTGGTTGGTATTTTGGGTGTAAACTGTACCTGCAGCATAGCTGGAACTCAGTGAATATTTGTTGAGTGAATGATCACAAAACAGTAATTCTTGAAACATCTTATGTAATGAAAAATTCACAGGGTTTAAACTTTTTAAGGAAAGCTCATGAAGTTAGACTGGTCACTGGCATCAGGGACCATGATGGTCTCAGAGGGTAGGGATGATTGGAGCAAACGCAGCTGCTGTCTGAGCACAGACACAATCTAGAGAGTCATGTGAGTCCCAGAGAGGGATTCAGGGCCTTTCCTAAACCTGGCCCACGGGAGCAGGAGGCCTGGAGGGGGTGGAAGTGGGGGCATGGGGGGACAGCAGGAGCAGGAGGTCTGGTGGGGATGGGAATGGGGCCCTGGGGGCAGCCGGAGCAGGAGTTCTGGAGGGGGTGGGAGTAAGGGTGTCAGGGGGGCAGCAGGAGCAGGAGGTCTGGAAGGGGTGAGAGTGAGGGCGTTGGGGGGGCGGCAGGAGCAGGAGGTCTAGAGAGGCTGAGAGTGAGGGCGTGGGGATAGGTGGCAGGAGCAGGAACTTAAAGGGGGTGGGAGTGTGGAGTGGGGGCATGGAGGGCGGCGGCATATAGCCTCCTTCTGGAAAAGGACCCAGAGGAGGGGTGACAGCATGTTGTGCTGGGTATGTAACATGGGATCCTTGAAGCACAGTGCGCTGAGATGGTCCAAGGAGCCTGCTCCCCGAACTGCGCATGCCCAGTGTTGTGTGAGCATCATGAAGAACTTACTAAGGGCTCACACACAGCAGCTATAGCTATAGCTATACCTTTGATTCACTGACCTTTCTCTGAGCCTGCAGAACCAGGTTTTGGTACTACTGTGTGTCTCCAGGGCCTAGCATGGGGCCTGGCGTTTAGTAAACACTCAAATTAATTGTTCAACAGGCTAAAAATTATTGAGTATCCATCAAGTCCTTCTTGTGCAGAGCTTATTTTGATGATGTGATAATTTGATAATGAAAATCAGGAACTAGTGGTCTAATGAGGTAAGATATTTGCCCAAATGTGGGGGAAGATTCCACAGGTTCTGGTTCCCTAAAAAGACTCTTTTATTACTGTTGTTTGAGTCTATTTGGGGGCTATATCTCCTTGTGTTCTTTAAATCTCCCTGCGAATGCACTGACTTCTGACTTAAAAAAATAAATAAATAAATTGGGGATGCCTGGGTGGCTCAGTTGGTTGAGTGTCCAACTCTTAGTTTCAGCTCAGGTCATGATCCCGAGATCCAGCCCTGCACTGGGCTCCTGCTCAGTGCGGAGCTGGCTTGAGATTCTCTCTCTCCCTCCGCCCCTCCCTCTTTCTCTCTCCCTTTCTCTCTCTCTCAAATGAATAATAAAATCTTAAAAAAAAAAAAAATCACAGACTCGTTCATAAGGAGGAAAAGGAAGACGTGTAGAGACAAGGCCCTCACACAGCTCCAAAGCTGCCATCACACCTGGCTCTGGAGCCCCTTTGAAAAAGTCAGGTGGGGCCTAGAATCTTTACTCCAGAAGTCGGCCTGGAATAACCTTTATGTTTGCTCGGCCCCAGCCCCCTCCAGGATATTTGCAGGTCCCGCAAGAGTGACTTTATAAAACTGGTTGGATGAACTATAAATTCCCGAATTGTTTGTTCATATGTATTTTATGAATTTAGAAAGCAGACTCAAACGAGAAGTTGTAGAACGAGAAGTGATACCTTATTCTACATGGATTTGTGAGTTAAGTGGTTTAAGTCGTTACCGAGTAGTTTGAGATTCAAGCATGATGCTTTCTACTGGAATGTGAGCAGTTTACTGCTTCTGAGCACTGCTCTGGGTATCTAGTAAGAAGCACATTCATTCCTTCAGACCCTATTTCTGTGTCTGTGGTTGCCTGGGCCTGCCCACCTCCCCTTCCTGAGACACTGCTTTCATTATGCCTCTCGGGCCTGGCTCAGGGCTCCTGCACAGTTTCCCCCAACTCCTTGACCTGGCATTGGAGTCAGGGAGGGAGTGTGTTTGCTGGAGGAAGGAAGGGCGGTAGTTCAGGGGAAAGTCCATAACCCTGAACAGGAACAGGGTGACAGATCTCAGTGAGTGAGATGACTGTAACAGATTTTCTTCCTGCCATTCACCAGTTTAAATGGAAATCTGATTAACGGTAGACTGGGTCTTTGTTTCCACTTACACATAATTAAGACTTAGGTAATTTTGGGGGTCCCAGCCAACACTAAATATTCTGGGTCTTTATTTTTTAGGGATTAGCCTAGGAGTTTCTAGTTGTCAGCCATTGACCACCTTATTGACCACCAGAAAATAAAACTATTTCATTGTAAAGCAGTCCCTAGGAGACATGCATTTAAATGTATTATCTGATTATTAAAATGCCCACACACACACACGCAGAATTAAACCCCACATTGAGCTCCACATTGTACTGATTTTTTTCTGACTTTCTTACCCTCACCTTCTTCTCCCAAAGCACATTCTACTCGAGCAGCGTTTGTGTCTGGTGAGTATTTTGGCTTGAGGATTTTAGACTTCGTTCCAGCATTCCTTGCTCTTAAGTTAGTTAAGTTTAATAAGATTTTACTGGCTTTCCTTGAGCTTTTTTTGGATCTCTTGTTAGTGATTGTTATTCACATCTTACTAAGAAAAGTATATGCTGTCCTCTTATTTAGTATGTTTGGTGTAGGGCTCACAGCAATTGTCTGGCATGCAAAGGCTCACATTTAAGGGCAAGTGCTTTATAATTTAGTGTAACGTTAACTGTAACGCATGAGGCTATTTGCTTTATAAGCTCCAACTAAACCATGCAGATGTAACTTCATGGGCTGAGGAAGAATGCTTTCTCTTAACCAAAGCCACTTTTCAGCCATTTAAAACTATTCTTAATGAACTGATTGTGCTTTTTTTTTAGTGTTCTAATGTCTTTAAACAGTTTCTTTGTGAAAACAAGGCATTCTTGGATTCCTCTTTTAGGGTGTGCATTGCATGGGACCAGAGCCATGTGGTATTTCAACCTTTGGTTACTGCCTCTCCTCTTTCCCCCATCTAAGTGGCAGAGACAAAATGTGTTTGAAAATGAATTTCTCACATCCCGCTTCCTTCACCTTTCAGGAAGCAGCCAGCTAAAGAGCTGCCTTTTAACTAGAGCTCTCTAAAGAGGAGATAATTAACTAATAATAGAAGAGGAAGTGACATTCTTCCCCATCTTTCCCCAGTTTTGGATAACACAATTCCTTTCACGTTTATTGAAATCACTGGGGGCAAAATAGCATCATTTCTTACTTGCTTCTTAGGACAGGCTGTACTAATAAGAACTTTTCTTTTTAACTTAAATTAGAACTCAAGCTGTTTCATGCAAGTAGGATTTGTCCCAGCTGAGAGGCTTTGAGTCTAAGCGGGACAGACAGAGAATCACATATAGTATGCACAAACATACTTTTGGAACATCGCATAGAAATGCCTCCACAGGTCACCAGGCCCAGTTACTAATGGAGGCCACTGTTCTTGCTCTTCCGTCCGTATCCCCACTGGAGAGACATCTTTAAGTGTCCCGCATTCCTCTTTTGCCAGTTTTGATTAAGTTGCCCTAGGGATTTTTAAATATGTTCAAAATGCACGTTTCTATCATTGTGTCTGCTGAATCTTTTATTACAACTCTGCAAAATTCTTATTGTCTCCTGGGGGGAAACTGCAAATTATTTAACAACACAATTGGAGGTGGGATTTTCTCAGCTGACCAGTAGCCACTAAATGTTTACCTGGGCTTTCAAGCGCATAGAAGTGAAAGACAGCAAAGGGGACTCAGCAGAAGGATTACCCATAGCCAGACATTGTAGCAGTTTGGTCATTTTGAAAAACATGCCTTATTTTCTCCCGTAGACTGGCATTTCCCATCAGTCATAAAGAAAATATAAAACTTGTATGTTAAAATGGTAGACATTCATTACTGGAGGTAGAAATGGTCATAATTAAGAGTCTAGATGTATCTTAGGTATAAATTCAACATGGTTTGAAATAGGATTTTAGTGTCACATAGTTTACAAGTTAAATATTTTACTTTTCATTGGTTAAAATAAAAATCATGATTTAAAAGAAAAGCAGTTCTTTATCAGCGTGAATCAAGTCTGTGAAACACAGCACACTCACATGGATTTTAGGTGTCCCACCAAGGTGTAAAGATGGGAAGGGATGAAGGCGATCGTCAGGAGTCGTGTCTCCCCTTCTCTCACCTGCGGATATAGGCTTTGTGTGGAGATACAATCAACTAATAATGGAGTCTGTGTTCATGACCTCCTTGAATATGTCTGATCATGTGCACGATTAAGACTAGTTTTCCATCAACATTGCAATTTAGATTATATAACATTCAAATTATTTTTTATTCTGCTATCCCATGACTATGTCCTTTCCATAATGTCATCACAAAATTACCTTTCTAAGAATTTTAATAGTAGGGCTTATCACTACTAAAAATATTCTATAGTATTCTGGTATAATGAAATAGCAGTCTTAAGTAAACACATGAATGAGTAAAATTCTTTCAAAATTATGAGATAGGACCTGATCGTGCATTGTACCTGTGTCTTTGGCAAAGAAAATGAATTTTGGGGCAGAAAGTCTCAAATTTTTAACAATATTAATGGTTTCATCGAACCCTTCCCATATACCAGAACTTGTACTATGTTCTACACATGCTCTCTGATTTAATCCTGGAAACAGCCCAAGGAGTTCAGAGCTATTGCTTCTGTCCAGTGCTATATGAGACCATGAAGTGCCATTTCAGAGAGAGTGTGCGGCTCGGAGTAAGTCCTGGTCTCCGACTGCGAGGTGTCTTAGTGTCCGCAGAGGTTCACAAGTCAGGACTGCCGTGACATAAGCACCGCATGGGCTCGTCTCTAAGATCGCCAATCACATCCAGATGATGGGCCTCTGGCTGCAGGAGGAGTTCCAGGCTGGGACACAGAGGCAGTTCCTCACATGTCTCTCACACAGACCGGAAGGAGAGTCCACCTCATTTCCCCACTGTCTGTGTCCTGTCCACGCTGCGCTCAAACACTGGTGGTAGAAATGCCAGCGGTAATGAGTCTATCTTGCAGCTTTTAAGGGTAACATGCCCTTTATGGAGGAGCTATCTGGATAGGACTGCCTGCTTCAGATGTCGGCTTGCCCCCAACGCCCCTGAGGGTTTGGGGGAACTGTGTCCTCACCACTGCAAACCCCTGAGCACACTTCCTGGTGTACCTCCCTCTCCAGTTTACACCAGGGGGACTTAGCCTCAGCCACTGGATGCGGACGGCTCACCGGCTGCTTGGGAGAACAGCCAAGGCATTTGCCACCAGCCGCACGGAGTCCTAGGTCTGAATCCTACCCTCCCACATGACAACTGTGCAAATCTGGGTGCTTATTTATCCTTCCTGTGTCCCAGTTCCTCATCTATAAAATCCCCACCTACCTTTCAGAATTGTGTTTTCCTATGTCAAGTGCTTAGGACATCGTGTTTGGCATGTAGTGAGGTTGTGGACATGTTGACTGTTGCTGTCTCTAATATGTGATTAGACTTCATGCCTGTCCTCTGTATGACTGGCAGGCTAACTGTCCCCTCCCCTCTCCTGGTGACACCCAGACCAGTGACCTCTTCAACACACCTCTCTCCTTTCTTCTCCTGAGTTCTGTGGCTCACAGCCCCCACTGATGACCCCTCCATACACAGTTTTCTCTCAGTAGCCCTAGAGTGCTTCTGCTTCTCCTGAGTGCTGTGACCCTCTTGCCCGTATGCTGCTCACCAAGCCGCTTTTTCCTCTCCCCATACCTTGTCACTGTGGTTTTCCTTCCCGCTCTTGTCTAGTAAAGATTTCAGATCGCCGGAGTGCCAGGGTGGTTCAATCGATGAAGTGTCTGTCCTCAGCTCAGGTCATGACCCAGGGTCCTGGGATCAAGTCCCGCATCAGTCTCCCTGCCCAGTGGGGACTCTGCTTCTCCTTCTTCCTCTGTGCCCACCCCCCCTCCCCGACAGCTTGGGTTCTCTGTCTCTTCCTGACAAATAAATAAATAAAATCTTTAAAAAAAATTTCGGGCGCCTGGGTGGCTCACTTGGTTGAGCAACTGCCTTCAGCTCAGGTCATGATCCTGGAGTCCCGGGATCAAGTCCCGCATCGGGCTCCCAGCTCCATGGGGAGTCTGCTTCTCCCTCTGACCTTCTCCTCACTCATGCTCTCTCTCACTGTCTCTCTCTCAAATAAATAAATAAAATATATATTTTTTAATTTTTCAAATCCCCATTTCCTGCCCGTATCTTTCATGTGATGGATGTCTCTGTATTCACAGTAGTGTGTAGGACATCTTCCTTCAAATATTCTGCTAAAGTATCAGAGGAGAGCACTTTGAAACCCCCCTTAAGTGGAAGCCTGGATACCTTTGTTAATTAGACACAAGTAAGCATAGCTTATTGTAACTAGATACTGTTGACTCAGGTGAGATCGTGAATTTTGGAAGAAACTAAAATGTAAGGAAACAGAACAATATGGATTTTTTAAGATAACCTACTCAGAAGTAGAATGGCAGAAAACTGAACCAAGAGTAGCCTTGATGAACAAGGTTGTGTTGCTCGTCAGAGGCAAAGGGCCAGTGGACGCTCATCTGTGAGCCGCCTGCTGAAATGTTACTTGGGCTTCACCTTTACATATTTTCCTAAGTTTGAGTGAACCTGAATTTTATTCTAAGTTTGACCTGAACTTTTCTCTTCGGCTGTCTTTAAAAAAGGCAGTCCTTGAGGCAAAACTCAGAGTGTGGTGAGGGAAGCCTGAACATTGCTTACCTCTGGGGGCAGAGTATGGCAGTTGGTTGGAGGGAGCACCTGCGAGCCTCCTGGGCTGCTGGGGGTTCCTGTATCCCAACCTGAGTGGGAGACACATGGACATGCACATGCGTGAAAATCCATCAGGTCCAACACTTATACTTTGTGCCTCTTACCAACAAGCCAGGCGAAATAGGAATGATGTAAGGCCTTTGGAAAACTAAAATGTCCTTTCCTCATTTTGGAAGACAGGGAGGGTATTCCATTCATTCTTCTCTTCCTGGTTATGCAGCAGGGGAGGGTTAGAAGGCAGGAGGAAGGCGCCGGGTGCTTTCCTCCAGGACTTGGTCTTCCTCCCAGCCCCACCCCCCTAACTCATCCCCTTGCTGTTTGTGTGGATAAATGTTTTCCAGGATTTGAAGAGAGCACACCATGTGCTCCACAGCTGCATTTTTATTCAGAAGCTGAAGGGTAGAGCCTTTTGTGACACAATCACATTCTTGCCCGGTTTGTTTTCCCACTAGCTCTGTCAGCTGCCCATCTTCCCGTTGTGGTGCTTGAGAGTAGAAACTGTTTTCTGCCTTTTTCTCCTCAACAAGTGCCTTGGAATTGGAGCTTCTAGGGTGGAGAAGAGATGACAAAAGGAATGATTTAGTAATATGGAGACAATAAAGAGCCATCCATGCAGAGACAGTAACACATCTTTTCCATCCATCTGCCGAAGGCCTTACAATAGAAGTAAGCCAAGGTTATAAAAAGATTGCAATTTTCCATATGGAAAAGCCAGATTTAGGGCCAGGAAGAAAGAACAGAGAAGGTGTTTCTAACATTTCTGACATGAGAGAGTCTACAAGTGTAAGCATTTTCTTCCAAAATACCTCATCCTATGACAGAAGTCAGCTTCGGGGAAACGTACTGCTCTCAGTTGACTTAGAACGGAAAGTGTGTTTCTTTGTGAGAAATTGCTTCATATTAGGAAAGCATCCAGGAGTCTGCTGTAATTCTCCCTCTGGGGCTCATGCCATTGTCCTGTTAGGAAGTGGTTCTGAGTGAGTTGAGGGCTTCTGAAATCTTCAGGACCTTAGTTCTGGGCTGTAACGTAGGATGCGCACATTACTGGAGAACTGCAGTCCCCTCGTTACCCCTGCTGTTCTGTCCCTCCCCGGAGTCACTGTGAAGTCACGGATGTGTAAGTAACACTGTAAACCCATTAGTTCTCAAAAGGGAGTAGGATTTCCTAAGTTCACTCTGTCCCAGCTCTTGCCTGTCCTGAAGCCAAAATACAAAAACAATGTGATTCTGTGAAAACCATGAAATCTGTGGACCCACCAGGATAGATGAGACAGACCTCGGTATACATAAAACCTCACTAAAGTAAAACCTCTTGATGATTCCGTGGGCTTCTGACTTCCGCCCAGCTCCCAGTCTCAAATGGGGCCAAACATTTGCTGCTGCTTCTGACAAAAGCCTGGAGGAGGTGGGAGGTGATTTCCCAGCCCAGTGGCCTCGGATCTGGCTAAGATGAACGCCAACTCACCAAGAGATTCTTCACCACTAGCATAGGCTATGAAGGCCATCAGTCAGGAGCCACAGCTATCACCACTGACAGCGAACCCATGTGGACAGCTGCACAGATGTGCCCAGTGGGTCTGGGGGCCTCAGCAGCTGCTCCTTGATCAGCTTGCTGTCATCACACGTGTCTTATGAAAATGAACATTTAGACCCTCGTTTCCCCTGAAAGCAGAGCTTTGCAGAAGATGACAGCCAAAGCATCATGAAGTAATAGGGCTGGCCTCAGTTACTGAGGGGAAATTGGGAAGAACACGGATACCTGGGTCAAAGGTCACTCTTCAATGGTAAAAGTAGTTCCCGAAATTACAAAGGAAAATTGCAACTATGGAAATTTTAAGATGTGTGTCCAAAAATCATGTTAAAAACAGACCAGACAGCAAGTAGGAAAAATAGTTTCCACAACTGTGATGTTTCCCAACCGTCACCAGATTCCCATACATGAGTAGGAGAGATGCGTGTGCGCACATGTGAACACACAATCACATGGACACGCCAAAGAGAGGAGTGTGTGATTACCGCTGTGTGTATATGTTAAATAAATGATCATAACTGCAATAGTACACTATATGGCTACAGAATGTTATGTTTTCAGGAAGTTTTAATTCCTTGGGAAAAGCTCATAATCTGAAGTGGTGACACGTTACATATCCAATTGTGCTGTAACTGTGCATGTTCAACGTATAGATTTAGGCACAAAGGAGAACATATTGAAAGGAAATAGATCGAAAAGAATATAGAGGTTAGATCTTTGTAGTGAGAGTGTCGATGATTGCTTTTCCTGCATGATTTTCTGCATTTTCAGGCTTTAAAAACATGAGTATGTTCGTTTTACAATTGGAAAACAAAACCAACATTGAAACAGAAAATATATCTCCCCTCAAAGCTTTGCCCTTCCTTTGAAGGTTGAAGTGCTAGGGTGCCTGGGTGGCTCAGTCAAACATCTGCCTTTGGCTCGGGTCATAATCTCAGGGTTCTAGGGATTGAGTCCCACATTGGGCTCCCTGGCTTCACCCTCTGCCTCTACCTCTCCCCCGTTTGTGTATGCTCGCTTATTCTCTCAAATAAATAAAATCTTTTTAAAAAATAGTTAAAGTTCCTATTTCGAATGGACAAAACTTACTAAGTGAAAAAGCTCACCAAAGGTAATTTGTTTAAATTTTTAAAAATGAATATTTTATGCTGCCTTTCTGTAATAGCAGGTGGGAGACTTGAGTGAGGGACTTATGGAAAGCCTGAGCGCTCTTACATGTCAGCTGCGCTGGGGACACCACTGCCCTTGAGCGTCTGGGGTCCCTGCAGTCTCCCTATGACACTCGCCCACTCAGGCATGTGCTGCTGACCTCACGGTTTGCACCTGCATACTCATCTGAAGCCAAAACGTGGGGAGCCCTCCTACCAAGCCCTTTTTAGCACCTTTTTCATTAAACCATCGATTTAGCAGTTTAAAAAATATCTCTCTTAACTTGCTGTTCACATAAAGAGTCAGCATTATTTTTCAAAACATTTTAAGACAGGATTTCTTCCCTCCCTTGTGGAAGATCGTTTCCATTGATTATTCACATGAAGATTTCAGCCTAGAACTCTGATTGGGGGCACCTGGCTTTCCAGCTCTTGTCGGATGGCTCTGTGTTCAGATACCCAGGTAGTGATCCGAAGGATCTGAAGCTCCACAGAATACAGTAGAATTTCAAAGCAGGAGAGGACCTTAAGAAACGATAGAATCCAGCTCTGTTTATTGTACAAAAGAAGAGGCTAAAGTTGGAAAGCTTGGGGCCCTCGCTTAGCCCCCTGTTAGTCATAGGCTTCCTGACCTGTTATCATGATCTTCTTGTTACGTTGTCCTCAGGATACATGTCCAGACTCTGTTCTGTGGTGTTTGGATGTCATTGGCATAGATTCTTTACCACTCTGAACTGAACACAGCGGCCTAGAAGTTTCCGCCTCACTGCCATGGTGCCTCTCACTGCGGCCTGAGAACAGGTGGGCCCTGCCACGCTGGGCTCCTCCTCATGTTCACTCAGAAAATTCCCATTTGTTCTCATCAGATTCCTTTCAGCTTAGTTGATTTTTTTTAACCTTGGACTTCCGACTGAGAAGGAATCTCTTTTCTATCCGTATTATTTTTACAAAAGCTGACCTTGTTTGGGTTTTTCTTTGATCTTTATTGGATCTTTTGGCAGTGAAGTTATGTAAATTTAGTTTCTAAGCTACAGGATAAATGTGAGCAAATGTAGTTAAGAAAATTTCGTTTCTCTATATACTAGTGTTCTTAAAAGTATAACGAAAGAATTCCTGTGGGTGTTGAGCACTGGCCTGTCCTCCTGGCTTCACAATGAAGATGTCACAACAGCTGCAAGGTATTGCTTACACTGTCGCAATTCATTTTAATACAGTGGATTTTTATTATTTTTGTAACTCTCCCTCAAAGGTTTTTTTGTCTTGTTTTGTTTTTTTTTAAGTAGCAGGTGTGGCTTTTAACCTTCCGTACTCAAACTTGTATGATACAGAGTAATTTTGTAGAGGCAATGTAATCCCAAATATGTGGGAAACGAATTTTAAGAAAGGTGAATGATGTTTCTTATAATCTCTTGAGCTCAAATAATAGTTTTCACGGTGAACCAAATATGGACAAGTCAAACCCAAAACTGGGGACCAGGAGAACTTGGAGGAGAAGGTGACCAACAGGTTAGTGAAGGATGTTTGTGTTTCTGCTGTGGTCTCTGTCTCACCAAGGAGGGCCCTGTCCTCATGGAAAACCCGGCAACTTCGACTTAAATTCAGATGTCCCTTCACTGAGGTCATGATTAACATACATGCTCTTATTTAATATGATTTGTATAGTTTGTGGTGGAAATGCAAAAATGGCTTTACTTTTTTATAGATAAGATCCATAGAATTTTGAAAGTGAAAAGTGTTCCTGTGTCTTAATGAGAGTGATGAAATATATTTGTTGAACCAGATTTAATGTCAGTCTCAAACACATGCTTACAAAACTGTGCCCTCAACCTCCAGGCCAGTCTTTGGGACAATCTCTCCATCGAGATCATCACTAACTTCTCTTCCATGGGCCCTACTGCTATTTTTAGTTCATTCTATAAAGATGTTCAATGTCGTTTTAGGCATTTCTAATTGTAGGTCATCATATACGAGTATTGACCACCACTAAATATAGAAGTGTGTTCTAAGGTGCATCAACCTGCTTTATTCAGCATTTCATCGGAATGTTTTCTGGTCATACCATATATATTTATGAAAATACATACTAAGAATTTTTATTCCCATATTCATTAGATTCTTCACTAAAGGAAGCTAGAAGTCATTCTGTTTCTTCCTTACATCGCTGTGCTCCTAGACCACGCACTAGCTTCTAGCTGGGGCTCCCTGAGTCTTCAGTGCTTCTCCTTGGTGTTCACCCTGTACTCCGGCCCCAGATCATTCATCCTAAAATAGAGTTTTCAGCCTCACAGCAGCCCTTGCCTCATTAGGCTGCCCCTGAACTGTCGCCATGACTCAGCTCC
>ML104346.1:0-12176 GCA_003697995.1 Taxidea taxus jeffersonii
TCACCAGCTGTGTGACCCTGCACCTTTGCCTCTGCCTGCCCTCCTTTCCTCATCTACAGGATGAAATGATAATAGGACCTACTGCTGTTGGTTTTCAGTTCATGCCAAGCAAATTACCACCAACTTTGCGGCTTAAAAAAAATACCCATTTATTAGTTCCCCATTTTGTAGGTTAGAAGCTGGGTAGACTTGACCGCGTTCTCTGTATAGGGTCTCACAAGGTCAGAATCAAAGTGTTGGTCAGGCTGAGCTCCTACCTGGAGGTTCTGGAAGAGAGTCTACTTCCAGGCTTATTCCAGTTGTTGGCAAAATTCATTTCTGTATGGTTGTAGGACTGAAGACCCCGTTTTGCTGGGTGTCAGCCAGGGGTTACTCTGAGTTCCCAGAGGCTGCTCACTGTCCTTTCCTGTGGCTTCCTCCCTCTTCAAGCTAGAAATGGCATGTGGAATCTTCTTGTTTCATATCCTCCTGACTTCTTCCCCTTTAAAGGGCTCATGTGATTGCATTAGACCCACCTAGGTAGTCTTCCTTTGGATAAACTCAGAGTCTACTGGTTGGTAACCTTAGTGACATCTGCAAATTCCCTTTCCTCCTGTAAATAAGACCCCAGGGGAGAGAGCTCTCCCAGTACAGTCCCAAGGGACAAGGTTGGAAATTTGGGGGAATGTACAACATGCTACCCTAAAGGGTGTTATAAGGCTCCAGTTACATATCTCATGGCATGCAATATATAAAAGTTAGCTTTTGGGGGGAATAAGGGTCCCCTGGATTTTTGTATTGTGGAAACATTTAGATTAAGGCTTTTTAAAGAGATTCCTCTAGGGCCACCTTGAACAGTTGTGAAATGCTTAGTCCTCGTTGACCCATTGATTTTGTGGTTCTCCAGGAGTCAACCTAAATATCACTACCTCCCCACCTCCTCCCCTTCCCGGTCCCCTTAAGACAATGGTAGTTTCCCTCATTCATTTTCCCACAGCTCCCCGTCCCAGCACATATGGTACTGCTTGGTAATTATCCAGGCCATTGTCTCCTCCTCCAGACCATAAATTCTGAGGGCCAGATACTTATCTGTCCCGTTCACTGTTACAGCCCACCTCTTCAAACAAATCCTTACAGACCGTATCCCTGGGAGGGAGATAGTCAGGCTTGCCTAAACCTATTTTACAGATAAAACTGAGGTTAGGGGGGCGCCTGGGTAGCTCAGTTGATTAAGCAGCCAACTCTTGATTTCAGCTCAGGTCATGATCTCAGGGTGTTTAGATCGAGACCTGCACTCCACTCTCAGCAAGGCATCTGCTTGAGATTCTCTCCCTCTCCCCCCTACCCCTGCTTGTGTGCTCCCTCTCTCTCTCTCTCTAAAATAAATCTTTAAAAATAAATAAAAAATTTTAAGAAGAATTAGGGTCTAGGGAAGCTAAGCAAGTTGTCAAGGGTCAGTGTACTCACAGGTAGCAAAGCTAAGCCCCAAACCCAGCTTTTTTGACTTGAGACATAACAAGAAAAACATTTCTCATCATTCCTTCCTCTTTATGTATCCATGATACAAAGTACTTTATTTGTGTCATTTCATTTGGACCTAGAAACAATACTATGAGAAGGGCACTGTTCTTATTCCCATCGTACAGATGAGAAAACAAAGGGTCAGAGTCACCCAAGAAAGCCACCTGGCTGGTGAAAAGGTCAGAGTGTGAGCCCGGTCTGCCTGCAGCTGTTAATTGAAGACACTGACCCCTCTCTCCTCATTAGGCTTCACCCAAACAGAACAGAAAGCCAGCAACCAAGATACCAATTGTTAGCAATATTAGAATTACCTAATGTTTACTGCGATTTTATGCTTTAAAAAAACCTCCATCTCTGGCATTGCCAAGAAGATTCTAGAGCAAGACAGACAAGCAAGAAATTATCTTTTCCTAGAGACACTGGAATCATGAAAAGAGCAGAGACGCTGAATTCAACTTCGGTTCAAATTCCCCCTCCATCCCCTTCTGCCTCTGAAACCTTGGTTCACTTCACTGAGCCTCAGTGTACCCCATCTTTAAAATGGGAATATTAGGTTACCTCATTACCCTGTTGTAAGAATTAATGAAAATAATACAGGTCAAGTGCTGGCTGGTTAGCTAATTCTTGTTTGTTTGGATTTTTTTTTAAGATTTATTTATTTGTTTATTTTAGAGAGAGAGAAAGTGAGTGCACACGAGTGGGAGGAGGGGCAAAGGGAGAGGGCCTCAAGCAGACTCCGCAGTGAGCATGCAGCCCACTGCAGGGCTTGATCTCACAACCCACGAGATCATGAGCTGAGCCTAAACCAAGAGTCGGACCCTTAAGCAACTGAGCCATCCAGGCACCCCAATTATTATTATTTTAAAAGAGGTAGAGAACATTAGCAGTTATCGGGTTACAGCTTAAAGTGAGCAAGAAAGTCAGAATCTGACCAAACTCAAATGGAACAAAACACCATTTCCTAAACTATGATTCTGGGACCTTAGGAGATGTTAGTGGCCATTTTATAAAAAGGTGTTCGGTGGTCAGATAATTTCGAGAAATGCTCTGAGTGTTATCTACCCTCCCCACCCCCGCCCTGCTTGCACATTAACACAGTAAAGGCTCTGAGAAGTCCTGCAGTCAAGAGATTCATTTCACTTCGACATTTCCCCAACTTGTTAACCATGGAAGAACCCTTTTGTTGAGCACAGCATGCTACAAAATCTCATTCAGGGGTTGGCAAACCCCAGCCTGTGGACTCAGTGCTTATTTCAGTAAAGTTCTACTAGAACACGGCCATGCTTATGCATCAAAGTGTTGTCTGTGGCTCCCTTCATGCTGCAAAGGCAGAGTTGAATAGTGGAAACAGAGTCTGCCTGACCCGTAAAACCTACGTAATATCTGGCCATTTAAGAAAAAGTTAGCTAACCCTGATCAGGAGTTTGAATCTATTTATATTCCTAATTCCTTATAGTTTGGACTTTATAAGAAACCTATGTCTAAGGGGGAACTCAGTAGTCTACAGCACACACTTTGGGAAATAGAAGACCCCAAGGGGTGAAATACGGCCAGAGGCTCTGCTGGAAACCAACAGAAATGAATTTGACTAAATGTCATTATTAAGGATTTGACAATTTGAAATTGCGAGGCTAATTTTTAATTTTACCCTGGTGGCTTGCAAGGCTTCTTAGGATCACACTCATCCCTGGGATTTGTTCTTTCTTTGCTCTGCTTGAAGTTTGTAGCTCAGGTACCCACTCATCCCTGAAGTGCTATAGCCTGAGATAGCAAACTGACTAAAAGCTCCCATGTACCAGCCTGTCTCAGGCATCACTAATCTGTCATGGCCCTGCTTCACCCAGGTTCATCTCAATGCAGCAACCCAGACAGTCACAACCAATCAATGTCAGAATGTGAGATGAAGCCTCGGCTTTAACTTCAGTTCTTCCTTGTAAAGAAAATGGAACATTCTGGCAGCCGCAGAGCTCTGTGGCCTCTCAGCTGATTGGTCGGGGCCCACCCAGATTGTCGAGGCATAATCTCCTTTACTTAAAGTCGGTTGATTGTAGATACTAATCACATTGACACAGTACCTCCGGCAGCAGCCCTAGATTTAGTGTCTGATTGCATAATTGGATGCTAGGGCCTAAATCAAAGCATCAAGCTAACTATCACAGTCCATTAAACGAGATACCGAATTGGGGGGCCACGACCAATGTTTTATCCCATCAAGGAAGTATCCATCTAGTCCAATTTATTGGAATTTTTTAAATAAAAGCTGGTCGTTGAACTTGATCAAAAATCACTTGGCCAGGCCTCCTCCTGGGGACCTGAGGAAATTTCCCAATTTGACTTTCCTCTTTAGAGTTGTTATAGGGAAGAACTGCATTACCAGGTTTCCTCCTAAGTATTGCACTATTGGAATGAGCCCCATCTTTTCCCAACGTAGTCTTCTCTGTTAATGCTCCTGGATTGTGTGCTCCACTATTTTACTTAGGATTTTCACATCAGCAGTCATTAGTGTCCCTGTCCCTTCGTGGTTGACTTCCCAGAAATCGCTCATATCACTTTCACTGACATTTCAGTCCCAGTCCCTACCTGGGGAGCTGGGAGCATCTTCTTCTTAGCTGGGTGCCAAGGGACCAAAACAGAAAATCAGGCTTCTTATTTTGAAGAAGAGGAGAATGGACATGGGGCACCAGCAGTCTGTGTCCCAGCATGAGAACCCTTGATTTGAAGATGAGGTTCAGCAAAGTATGTTCACTTACCCAGGGTCACACAGCAAGTTTGTGGCAGAGCTCTGACTTGAGGCGAGGTCTTCCAGATGCCAAGGGAGATGCCCCAAGGACCAACAATCAGAATATAACAAATATCATAATGTATAATATATTAAGGAACTCATTTGTCCAGTACTGTTTTAAGAGCTCCATAAACATGAACTGATCTTCACAACAACCCTCTGAGGTTGATACCCCTCTAATCCCCCATTTGCAGATGAGGAGCCTGAGGCACAGAGAGTGTAAGTGACTTGCCAAGGGTCACACAGCTGGCACATGGCAGGCTGGGATCTGAACTAGGCAGTCTCATTCCAGAACCCTCACTCTTAAGCATCACACAGCCCTCTTTGCTCATCCCTCACTACCCCCACCCTCCTGACTCAGTTTCCCCAACGCAGATGCTACAGCAAATATTCTATGAGGCTGAGGACTGGTGGGAATCGCTCCCCAGTAATCCAAAGACCACACCCCCCTATCTCCAGGCCTCTGATCCATAACCTCCTCCCTCTGCCACCCTGCTCCACTTGGTCTCAAGGGCCTGCACCTCATTTTCTGCTGTTCTTGTTTTGCTTTGTTTTTTTCCTTCACTCTGTTCCCTGGGAGACTCTCAAAGGCTACATTCTGCCACCAGGGAACACAGGAGGGACAGGGCAGGCACCTGAGATTTCCCAAACCCCTCACGCCGGAAGGCAGTGGTGATGGTGGTTGCGGGGGATATTTATTTATCTAGTCCTGCTTTGCTCCACACCCCCCAAGCTGTTGTTCCTCACTGGGGAAGATGAAAAACGGCTTCAGACAATGGAGGACAAGGCTTGCCACATGGCCCCCGCAGTTTAATTTCCTTTAATTCATTTTATATTGAACCAAATGATACTGTTTGTTTTTAATGGCAAACACTCAGCGCGGAGGAGGGGCGGCCAGGCCTCCTCCTGGGGAAATTAGGAACACAGCTGCTATTTAAACTCTCCTGCTACTCCACTCCCTACCACCCCCAACCCTGCACTGGGCCTCTGGAAATCACTTTCCAGGTTGAAAGATGATACCTTTCACAGCTCAGATGGTCACTGTACAGAGAGCTGGCCCAGCTCTGCCCCAGCTGCAGTCAGCCCGCCCCATCCCAAGACCCACCCTGCTCCAGGAAAAAAGTGGATACACAGGAATGGGGACCAGGGCGGTGGCTGTTTGGTGCCCCTGTCCCCCCTGCCCATTGCTGAAAATCCTCCATGAGCACCCGGTCCAAGCAGGGCTCATCTGGTGCCCTATCCCAGAAACTAAGTAATATAGAAGTTGGGTGACTTCACGCAGCACCTGGGGCAGTCTATGTCCGTACCAGAGCCCCAGTGTTCCGTGTGTGAAAGTTGGCAGTCAAGAGGAGAGGTCCGTCCACATGGTCTGGGAGGTGGCCAGAATCCCTCCAAAGTCCCTTTTTTGCTGAGATGGGCCAGAGTCAGCTTCAGCTCCTTGCAGGTACAGAGAACTTGAATGGATACACCAGCCCCTTTGGAGGACACCGGAGGGATTCACAAGGCTTTGGCCTGCTTGTGACTTTAGTAGGGGTCCATTATGATGATTAATGTCTAATGTGGACATTCCAGAGACCCCTCCAGTCCTTCAGAGGTTGGGTTTCACCCCTGCCCTTTTGTTCACAGACTAGAAACCAGAAAGAGCTTCATGTCGTACAGACAGGGAAACCAAGGCCCACAGGTTACTGGTTCAAGGTCACATGACTGATCGTCTCCTGTATTCATTCTACAAATACATATGGGACAGCGACCGAGTGCTAGATGTGGGGGCTATCACAGACCCAAGACTTTTAAGCTCAGACCTCTCAGTCTGATGGGTCCCCACTGCATCCAGAGAAGCAGTGACTACAGGGCCCTCTTGGAAAACAGAGAAGGAGTACCCAAACCAGCCTCTGGCAAAATCTTCCTAGATAGGGGACCTCAGCACTGAGTTTTTAAGAGGGGTGAGAGTTAACCAGGCAAAGCCAAGCCAAAAGGACATGCCAGGGAGAGGTGACAGCCAGAACCATGGCAGGGAAGTAGGAAAAGGTTTGGCGTGTGCATTTTTCCAGGTAACTCTTGAACCTCTCCTCCGCACTGGACTCTAAGCGCCAGGAAGACAGGGAGAATGTCTGCCATTCTCCTGCTTAGACCCAGTGACACACGGGAGGTGTGCAGTGACTCAAATGAATAGATAGGGGTGTGCAAATGGTTGGTGTATGTGCACAGGGCCAGGCCCAGGTCCCTGCCCTGCCTTCCCAAGCAACATTATGGGTATGCAGCAGCAAACCCTATTTTAGGCTGCTGCAGGGATTAATTAATGGGCTAAGTGGTGATTATTTTGCTCTTCTCCAGCTAAATGATTAGGGAGGCAACCAGGCTCCCTGAGGTGGCCTCCGAGGCGTCCACTTCACGTCCTTCCTCCAGGTGGAGGCCTGACATTGTGCTGTGGGCTACAGGCTATGGGTGGGGCTGCCCTGCCCTCACTCCCCTTCCCTGGGGAGAAAGAAGCGGCTTGGAACTGAGAGTTGGCCCAAGGGAGCCCACCGCTTGCTTACATTTCTCAACCCTCAGCTTGTCCAAAAAGGCCCCAGAGTCCGTTAGGAAGCGCTTGAACTCTGGAGGCGGGCAGATCTGAATTTGAACCATTCTGTCATTCCCATGGGCAGTGCCTCCGGCCAGTTACCTGCCTAATCTGTGCCTCAGTTTCCTCATCCATGAAAAAGAAGAGATAATGCCGCTCATCTCTTAGGGGTTTAGGGGAGATTTGAGGTGAGCTAGATAATAAATTTTATTTTTTAAAGATTTTATTTACTTATTAATATTTATTAAATAAATATTTATTTAATTATTTGACAGAGCACAAGCAGGGGGAGCGGGAGAGGGAGACCAGGCTTCCCGCTGAGCAGGGAGCCCTATGTGGGGCTCGATCTCAGGACCCCGGGATCACGACCTGAGCCAAAGGCAGATGCTTAACCACTAAGCCACCCAAGCGCCTCTAGAAAATAAATTTTAAATAAAGCACAGGTGGAATGTGCCTTCAGCAATTTCTGACATGTAGTAGATGCCCCATGTGTGTATATATTTTTCTTTTTGTATGTTCTTCCTCATGACCCTCCCGGGTCAGGACTCTGCCGAAGGATGGAGATTAGAGGTACAAACCAGGCCTGTTGCTCAGAGGTTGAGAAGCCACTAAAACTTGGCAGACCTGGCTCTTCTCCTCCCGGCCCAGAAGTGCCAGGGAAGAATGGCCCAAAGAAGGAAGGACGGGTTATACTTCCTATTACCTATTTGCACCCAGCCCTGGATCTTGGGGATCTTGGGGCCGTCTGGGCTTGGATTTGGCTTTGCCACTAAGTTTGACTTTGATCTTGCTCTTCGGTGAGCAAGGTCACAGCTTCAAGGTTCCAGAGCCACATCCGTGTATAGGATTAGTAGATAATATTACCTGCCTCAAGGAAGAGCCCAGTGGGGAGCACACAAGGTTATGTATTAGGAAGGCTCAGCAGAGAGTTTTCAGCACCTGCTAAATCTTGGCTGTGAGGATAAGACCTTTCCTGCCCTCAAGGGGCTGACAGAGAGGTAGGGGGAGAGACATACACCAAAGCACAAGGACAGGACAGAGAGAGAGGACCCCTGAAGCCCAGAGACTTACTCCCTGCTGTGTGCGCGTTCAGGGTCACCGGCGCATCACAGCCCTCCATAAATACCCGAGTGGCGGCAGCAGAGGTGGGCAGGGGCAGCAAGGCGCTGCAGGAGAGGAGGAAAGTGTGCTCTCCATTCCCTCGTGGGCTTGGCCTTGACTGGCTTGCTGCAGGCCCCTGGGGCTTGGCATTCCTGAGAACACCCTTATCCCTGCACTGGGGGAGGCAGGGGTTCCCTGCAGCCAGGCTTCCGTGTCTGGGGAAGACACGGAAGCCTGTTTTAAGAGGAGGAAACCATCATCCTCAGGCTTCAGTGCTTTGTCTGAAATCTTGCAGCCGCTCAAAGGCGAGGGAGTCTTTTGGATCACCTGCCTGGCCCTCGTCTCTTTCCAGCCTGATATCCCATCTGTTACTTGTCAGTTTTGACGTCCTCGTGGTCCGTCCTCCCTCAGTCCCCCTCTTGTTCTATCACCTCCAGGCCCTTGCAGGGACTGTCCCCTCTGCCAGGAGCACAGTCCTCCTGACCCCAGCCCCATCTGGCTGACCTCTAATTGCTCACTGGTGTGTGTTTACGTCTCACTTCCCCTCGGAAGCCTGGACCTCACCTGGCCCCAGGTGGGCTTGGGGACTCATCCATGTGCCTCCATAGTCCCCAGGTTATTTCGTTCTGCATGCATCATATGATGCTCTGATTGCTGGCTTGTCTCCCCAATATCCACCCCCCCCCCAAAAAAAACCCTCCAAGCTTGTTGAGAGGTCTCATGTATGTTTCATTTTATCCCTACCCTGGTGCATGGTTCATGGTAGGCACTCAACATAGAGGTTGTACTAGGCAATTAATTGGGAGTATGGCAAAGGCACATTTTCTCTGAAGCAGGCTGCATGCCCTGCCCTCAGTGGAGAAGGTCTACTAGGAGTCAGACAAGCAGCTTCCATCTCCATAAGCTCCACTTATGAGCCATGGGGCCTTGGGTGAGGCTCTAAGCCTCAGTTTTGTCATCTATAAAATAAGGATAATAATCATACCGATATGAAGACAATACAAGATCACGCCTGTGAACAAAGGGTTCCAATCACTGCAGCTCAGTAAGTGGTGGCCGCAGTTTGTTATTTCGTGAAAATACAAAGTAGACAGAGGAGAGGGGGCCTTGGAAGTCTGACTCCACCCCTGCCATCATTCCCTGGGAGGAAATGATGATGATATGGTCATTGCAATATTGCAGAAGCCAATCACAGTGCACTTACTCCATGGCAAGCACTGTCCTCTCTTTCCACTCATCCATTCATTCATTCAAATGGTATTTTTTTTTGACCACCTACTCTGTGCCAGGAGTTGTACTAGGTTTTAGGGACTCAGCAGTGAAGGAGACACAATATCTGCTTTCAAAGTCTTTATGTAAACAAGATGCTGAGATAAATAAGCAGTATGTGAGGTAGAGAAAAATAAAATGAAATGTGGGGGCAGGTGCTCCTCTTTTAAATAGGGTGGCCAGGAAAGGCCTCACGGAGAAGTTGATATTCATGCAAAGGCTTGAAAGAAGCAAGAGAATGTGCCATGCATATATCTGGAGAAGAGTATTCCAGGCAAGGGAAATAGCATGTGCAAAGGCCCTGGGGTTGAAGCATGCTTGGCAAGCTAAAGGAACAGCAAGTGAGTGTGGCCAGAGCTGTTGGGGGGAGGGTGGGGGTGCAGAGGGAGAGAGAGAGAGGCAGAGTCCATGCTGAGCACAGAGCCTGGTGGGGGGCTCAATCTCAGGATCCTGAGATCATGACCTGAGCTGAAGGGAGATGCTTAACTGACCGAGCCACCCAATTGGTCACTCCAACAAATTTATTATCTTATAGATCTGGAGGTTCCAAATCCAAAAGCAGTCTCCTGGGACTAAAGTCCTAGTGTCGGCAGGGCGGTTCCTTTTGGAGGCTCTAGGGAAGAATCGTTTTCCTTGCCTTTTCCAGCTTGTAGAGGCTGCCTGCATTCCTTAGCTTTGACCCCCTTACTCTACCTTCATAGCACATCTGTCTGACCTCTGCTTCCTTCTCTCTGACACTCCTGCCTTCCTCTGACGAGGACCTTTGTGATCATCTCCCCCTCCCCAATAATTCAGAATAATCTCCCCATCTCAAAGTCCTTAACTTAATCACATCTGCACAGACATAAAATTCCTTTTGCCTTGCAAGATACCATCACAGGTTCCAGGGATTAGCATGTGGACATCTTTAGGGGGCCACTATTAAGCCTATAACCCCTCAAAACACACACACTTTGCAGATAAGGAAACTGAGGCCCAAAGAGGTGATGTCACCTTTGGGCAAAGTCATTTCCCAGCATAAGGACAGGCCTGCAGCTGGGGCCCATGTCCATCTAGTTCCAAGTCATGGGCTCTAGACCACCAGGAAGGAGGCACATTCTGCCTATCTCTGACCGTCTCTCTCCCTTCCACCAAACCCCCAGGCTTGGGCAGTTGAGGCCCAGAGCATTTGTGCCTAAGACCGTAGCTGACATGGGGACAGAGAAGCACATCCACCCACCTGGGACCAGGACAGAGGGAAGAGACTGCCTTTCTGCAGCTAACAGGGTCCCAGGCCACTTCAGGCTTAATCATCAACACCTTATAATTGGGCCTCTCTTGGGTCCCAGGGAGCAGGGCCCTGTTTGTAAGGAGGCTCCTGATGTGCATGTTGCTGCGACACGTGGCCTGAGCCCTTCCTGTTTATGGGGCCAAAGCTCTTAGATCAGGGGAACCACAGCCAATGAAACTGGGTATGTGCCTGCCACTGTTGAGGGGAGAATTCTTCTGCCAGTCTGGTGACTCCTGTGGAGCCTGAAGAGCAGGCCTCAAGGATTCTATCAGCTGGCCCCTGGGGCCACAGCACCAGAAACCCATCCCAGCTTTTGGCATGCTTTCTGGACTCTTCTTCATCCTGGGCCCTGAAGCCAGAGGAGCAGAGAGAGAACCTTAGGAAATCAGGGGTGTGAGCTATTTTGACTAGCTCCGGTCAGTTATCAGGAGGCAGAATGTGATGGTCGATAAGGGCATCCATGTTGACATCAGACACACTTGGATTCAGATCCCACGTGTGCCACTTAGTGGCTCTGTCATCTTAGCCAAAATGATGAACTCTGAAATTAAGCCTCAGTTTCACCATCTACAAATTGAGCGCACCAATTTGCCCCCCTGGCTCATGAGATTGTTATAGATGGTATAAAACATGGGCAAATTTTCTGCTTGTGACTTTTTAAAAAATAACACAAGGTACAAAAAAGAATAACAATCATGTTTAAAAATTAGAAAATACCTTAGAAACTCCCTGTGCACACATCCTGGGTTCCATCCATCTCCCTCCCTTTGCTCATAAGAAATGACAGAGCTTTGCAGTTACACTTTCCTCATTGTCCTTATGTCGGCTTTTTTGTCTTCTTTCTGGCTGAGCTATTATGTATAACCCTACTGGCTTCCATACTTAATTTCCTACGAATTGTTCCTCTATTCTCTCCTCTTACCAAGCAAGGATGCTGCTGGTTGGGAGACCCAAACATCAAATTTGTCAATACTAATAAACTTAGAATTAATAGGCTCTGAGTGAGCACCAGAGGACCTTCACAGTGAGTAAGGTACTTGTACCAAGAACCTTGGACTTCCTAGAAAGAACACAAGAAGCCCAGCTTTATCCTCAAACAAACCTGGGCTTGAAAATCAGCACTGCCTACCAGCTTGAGCCACCAAGTCTTTGAGTTCACTCCAGGAATATTAAGTGCCTACTGTATGACAGGCACTGTGTAGATACAGGCATGCCATGAATGAGACGGAGTCCCTGCTTTTGTTTGGTTGGGGAGATCACGGTTAAACAAATAAGCATGCAAACGTGAAATTTCAAATTATGTTAAGCACCAGGCAGAAAATAAAACAATTCATGGGAGTCCCATTTAGGGAAATGGGAAGGGCTTTCTCGGCACAAGTGGTAATTGCACTGAAACTTATACTTCCTCGCCATTCGACTTTGGTTAAAGTAATTTCAGTTTTGTCATCTGCAAAATGGAGCTGGAGATTACCCCCTCAACAGCTCTGCCTGTGGTAATAGGCTGTGACTCAATGTGTGTTTCAACAAAGGAGCTCTGATCATTTGCCTTCCTTTCTGTCAGCCACAGCAATGTATGTTGCTGAGGTCTGTTGAGGAGCAGTTAGTGAGCAGAAAGTGATGGAGAACCTGCTGCTGGCAGGTGAGTTGTCAAGCTTTCTAAGGGTGTCGTTGGCCCGTCTGCATTTGATGGC
>ML104347.1:0-15152 GCA_003697995.1 Taxidea taxus jeffersonii
CTCCTTTAGTTCTGCATATTATAGTTTTATTATTGCAACTTAAGCCTACCTAAGCTTAGTATACTAAAATAATACTGCAATTAAAATTTCTGAGCCCTTTAAACACATCCTACAGTTGAGTCTTTTCTCTCTTAAGCTATTCTTATGTAGTTGTTTTGAAATCCACTTTGGAATATTAGTATTTATCCCTCTTAAATTTCTTCTTGTTAGATATCAGGTCTTTTTGGATGCTTCATTTGTTAACCAATGATTTTGCTGTCTTTGGAAGCTTCATGTCATCTGTAAAGGTGAAGGGCATGCCCAAGTATCTTCATTTTGGCCTTATAGCTTACTCTAGAAGCCTTCCTCCAGGTAGACCTCATTCCGTTAACTAGTATGCACTAGTGTTGCTGATTTAGCTAACTGAACTAGCTTATATTTTTTAGTTTTACTGTCAAGAAAAACATGAAAGTCATTGTAAAATTCTTTACAAACATCAGGTGTATTTTCTTGATCTCCAAATCTTCTAAATACATCAAATAAAGAAACAAGATTAGTCTGTGACATATGTCTTATTATTAGCTCCATCTATCCTAGTCCTAGAGGTCACTATATCCTCTTCTAGGTATTCACATATCAAACAGTTATTTTAAAATGTTATCTAAAATTAACATTAACCTTACCAAAATGTTTGTAGAATTTATGATCTTAGTTTTGAAAACAGTCTCCAGTCTTGTGGCCCTGGCAATGATTCAGGGATTTCATTTACAGATTCTTTTTTTTTTTTTTTTTTTTTTAATATTTTATTTATTTATGTTAGAGAGAGAGCAGGAGCAAGCACAGGCAGAGAGGCAGGCAGAGGCAGAGGCAGAGGGAGAAGCAGGTTCCCTGCTGAGCAAGGAGCCCGATGTGGGACTCGATCCCAGGACGCTGGGATCATGACCTGAGCTGAAGGCAGCCGCTCAACCAACTGAGCCACCCAGGCGTCCCTACAGATTCTTTTATATATCTTGGAACACTATTACTTAGTCTAGGAGAGATGTGAGCTTATAAAGTAGCTTTATAAAATGTCTTTTTAAACTTACTCTTTAAAGACTATCTTTTAAAAGCAGTTTTAGATTCACAGAATTGAGAGGAAGGTACAGAGATTTCCCATATATACCCTGCCCAGCACATACATACTATCCCCCATTATCAATATCCCCACCAAAGTGGACATTTGTTACTTACCTACATTGACACATCATCATCACCCAAAGTCCATAATTTACCTTAGGGTTCACTCTTGGTGTTGTATGTTCGTGGATTTGGACAAATGTATAATGGCACATATCTACCATTATAGTATCATACAGAGTAATTTCACTGCCCTAAAAATCCTTTGTGCTTCACCTATTCATCCCTCCCTTCTTTCTAACCTCTAGCAATCATTGATCTTTTTATCATCTCCATAGTTTCCCTTTCCAGAATGTCATATAATTGGAATTATGCGGTATGGGGCCTTTTCAGATTGGCTTCTTTCACTTGGCAATATGCATTTAGGTTTTCTCTATGTTTTTTCATGGCTTGATAGGAAGCATTTCTTTTGGGCACTGAATAATATCCCATTGTTTGATGTACCACAATTTATCCATTCTCAAACTGAAGGACATCCTGGATGTTTCCAAGTGTTAGCACTTATGAATAAAGCTGCTGTTAGTATACATGTGCAGTTTTTGTGTGGACATAAGTTTTCAGTTCATTTGAATAAATAACAAAGAGGGCAGTGGCTGGATTGTATGGTAAGAGTATGTTTAGTTTTATAAGAAGCCATTGAAATGTCTTCTAAAGTAGCTGTACCATTTTGCATTCCCACAAGCCATAATGATAGTTCCTATTGCCCCATATTCTCTCCAGGAGTTGGTATCCACGGTGTTATGGATTTTGACCATTCTAATAGGTATGAAGTAGAATCTCATTCTTGTTTTAATATGTAGAATCTCATTCTTGTTTTAATATGCAGTTCTCTAATGAAGTAGAATCTCATTCCTGTTTTAATATGCACTTCTCGGGGCACCTGGGTAGCTCAGTGGTTTAAGGCCTCTGCCTTCGGCTCGGGTCATGATCCCAGGGTCCTGGGATCAAGCCCCACGCTGGGCTCTCTGCTCAGCAGGGAGACTGCTTCGCCCTCTCTCTGTCTCTGCCTACTTGTAATCTCTCTCTGTCAAATGAATAAATAAAATATTAAAAAAATATGCACTTCTCTCTAACATCTTTTCTTATGCTTCTTGCCATCTGTTTATCTTCTCTGATTAGATGTTTTTTAATCAGGCTTGAATATACAAAACTTAGTTTAATATAAGAATCTGTCACTATATGATTCCTATTTAATCAGGTTGTTTTTTTTTTTTTTAAGATTTTATTTATTTAACAGAGAGAAATAGCTAGAGAGGGAACACAAGTAGTGGGAGTAGGAGAGAGAGAAGCAGACATCCTGTAGAGCAGGGAGCCCGACATGGGGCTGAATCCCAGGACCTTAGGATCGTGACCTGAGCTGAAGGAGAACGCTTAATGACTGAGCCACCCAGGTGCCCCAGGTTGTTCATTTTTATATTGTTGAATTTTGAGTAATTTTTTCTGAATAACAGTTCTTTTTTAAGAAATTCGTTATTTAAATTTGATTTAATTAACATATACTGTATTATTCATTTCAGAGGTAGAATTTAGTGATTCATCAGTTGCATATAACACCCAGTGCTTATTACATCAAGTGCCTTCCTTAAGGCCCATCACCCAATTACCCTTCCCTTCAACCAGCTCCCCTTCAACAACCCTCATTTTGTTTCCTAGAGTTCACTGTCTCTTATGGTTTGCCTCCCTATTTTCATCTTATTTTATTTTTCCTTCCCTTCCCCTATGTTCATCTGTTTTGTTTCTTAAATTCCACATACAAATGAAACCTCTGACTGACTTATTTTGCTTAGCATAATACCCTCTAGTTCCATCCACATCATTGCAAAGGGCAAAATTCCATTCTTTTTGATAGCTGAGTACTGTTCCATTTTATATATATATATATCACATCTTCTGTATCCATTGAATAACAGTTCTTTATCAGATGTGGCTTTTGAAAATATTTTCTCCCAAGGTATGTTTTGTCTTCTTGTTCTCTTGACATTGTCTTTCTCAGAGCAGAAGTTTTTTGTTTTAATGACATCTTTTTTGGGGGAGCCATTATTCAGCCTACCACAATCCCTGTTTCTTCCTTTTCTTCTTTTTTTTCTCTCATCTCTTTTCTTTTTTCCTATTTTTTACTCTTTTTCATCTTTAGATGTATGAAGTGACAAAAAGATTGGTTGGCTATGATCTGAAGTTATGTTGAAGAGTTGAGTAGATAATGTCTAGATGAGTAAGTGAGTCTAACTGCCCTCACTATAGAGCATCAGATTGTGTTTGCATTAATTTTTTGTCATTGAATTTGTTGATAGTAATACTTTTGTTAAATTCAGCACCCTTTATTAAAGTAATTACTAAGTCTTTGGGTAAAGTGTGTGAGTTAATATGAAATTTCTCTCCAAGTAAAGCATCTTTTGGCAGGCATTGATGTTATTATTGAGAAAATAGCCAAAGAATTTTTAGCATTGTTTCAAAACTCATTTTCCTTTAGGCAAAATTTTTTTCACATTTCTATTTTGTTTCAGTGGTAACTCAGACTTGAATTTAATGAAGGGAAACAGAAGAGTTGGTAGAGTTCCAGTCCAAAAATCCATTGTCAGGAGACGTTTGTGGTTTGGGGCATATCACTTTTATGGCCACTGGGCCTTTGGGCCTTTGTTTCCTAGTATCTATAATATAGGAATTGAATTATATGATTGTTAATTATGTGATTGCTAAAGGTCTCGGTCTAGTATTTAGTGTAAAGTAGTTAAAAGCTAGCATACAGGCCAATAAACAACAAATTTCATTTATTATGTACTATTTGAAAAGGGAATCATATGGGCAAGATTATTTTGAAGTAACTGTTTATGCTTTTTCTTTTTCTGCAGATGGACCACACATCCCCGACCTACATGCTTGCTAACTTAACCCACTTGCATTCTGAACAACTTCTGCAGGGCTTGAATCTTCTTCGTCAACATCACGAGCTCTGTGACATCATTCTCCGTGTCGGTGATGTTAAAATCCATGCTCACAAAGTGGTACTTGCCAGCATCAGTCCATATTTCAAAGCTATGTTCACTGGAAACCTTTCTGAAAAAGAGAACAGTGAGGTTGAGTTTCAGTGCATTGATGAAACTGCTCTCCAGGCCATTGTGGAGTATGCCTATACAGGAACTGTTTTTATTTCACAGGACACAGTTGAATCTCTCCTTCCAGCAGCAAACCTACTGCAGATAAAACTTGTCCTAAAGGAATGTTGTGCATTTCTTGAAAGCCAGCTTGATCCTGGTAATTGTATTGGAATTTCTCGTTTTGCAGAGACATACGGTTGTCATGACCTTTATTTGGCAGCTACTAAATATATATGCCAGAATTTTGAAGCTGTTTGCCAGACCGAAGAGTTTTTTGAACTTACACATGCTGATTTGGATGAAATTGTTTCCAATGACTGTTTGAATGTAGCTACTGAAGAGACTGTTTTTTATGCTCTTGAGTCTTGGATCAAGTATGACGTACAAGAACGTCAGAAATACTTAGCACAGCTACTTAATAGTGTGAGATTACCATTGCTGAGTGTTAAGTTTCTCACTAGACTATATGAAGCAAATCATCTTATTCGTGATGATCGCACTTGTAAACATCTTTTGAACGAAGCCCTAAAGTACCACTTTATGCCTGAACATAGACTCTCTCATCAGACTGTCCTGATGACACGACCTCGCTGTGCTCCCAAAGTACTTTGTGCCGTAGGAGGAAAATCTGGACTATTTGCCTGTTTGGATAGGTAAATAGAAGGCTTTCTTACAGGATTGGTACTAAAAGATTTTATACTTTTTAAGTGTGCTAGTTTTCTCTATTTCTTAAATAATTTGATTTTACTATTTACTTTATTTACTTTTTTGTTTATTTCTTTCTTTTATTCTTCCTAAAACACTTACCTGGTTGTTTTAATCGCATTGTCATCCATTCCTTTTAACACTCTCAGTTATTAACAACCTTCCCTCCACTCCCCCATGCACAAACTTTATGAATTTTTGTTACTTCTCTACCATTTTATGTCTTTTTTTCTTTTTATTTGTGGAACTGTTTACATTATTATTTGACCAGATTAGTAGAGATTTATTATTGCTAACTATAAACAGAAGATACTACAAAGGAAAGCTTGAAATCTTTGATGAAGGCAGATTGGGAACGGGAGTGGGTTTGAATGAATACCATCAAGTAGAAAAATCACCAAAGAAATAAGAAAAAGTAGGATACTGAATACAAATCATGGACATACATACTTACTTTCTTCAGTATAAACATTTGTTAATGACAATAGTAGAGTTCTCTCTTTTCTAATAATCTACAGTAGGAGTTGTCAGACTTTTTCTGTATAGGGCCAGATGGTAAATATTTTAGACTTTGTGGCCATATGGTCTCTTATGACTACTCAGCTCTGCCATTGTAGTGTGACAGCAGCCATAGACAATATATTAAAAAATGAGATGACTGGGTTCCAACAAAACTTTATTTACAAAAGTTCCTGGTGGACTGAATTTGGTCCTTAGCCATAGTTTGCCAGTCCCTGATTTGCAGCATTATACAAGTAACTTTTATATGTTGAAAATATAGCTGTATGTTACCTTTGCTTTACCCTTGAATGGGAATGCTTCATGAAAACTTCCATGTTTGATAAGTTTATTGAAAACTGTGATTTCTTTCTGGCAATTTTCAAAAATTTAGTAGATTGCTTTTCCCCCCTCCAATGGTAGGAAGGTATTGATATTCTAGCAGTGTCAACTGATATATCTGTATCTCTTAGAAAGTCTCAGTTACATTTTAATTGTCTAAATTAAACTAATTACATAGTCTAAAGTTAGTATCATTGAGACCAGTCTATAGGTAAAATATTAGTTATGGTAACTCTAAAAATTGATTATGAATTCTTATTTTTTTTTTAAAGATTTTATTTATTTATTCATTTGTCAGAGAGAGAGAGGGAGAGAGAGCGAACGAGCACAGGCAGAGTGACAGGCAGAGGCAGAGGGAGAAGCAGGCTCCCTGCCAAGCAAGGAGCCCGATGTGGGACTCGATCCCAGGACGCTGGGATCATGACCTGAGCCGAAGGCAGCTGCTTAACCAACTGAGCCACCCAGGCGTCCCATGAATTCTTATTTTTAAGGGCACTAATTATTGGCAAAAAGTAAAGCATATTAGTAAAATGTCATGAGAAAAATTCCAAATGTGAATTTACATGGTAAAAATTCTTGACCAGTTGCCTTTTGGTCTCAAGTATTAAAAATAACATACATAAATTATTAAAAAGTTATAAGAACTGTTCATATGTTGAGATCCAGTAATCTTTCATCTAACATCTGTTATAAGGAAAAAAAAAACTTTTTTTAAGTAGACTCCACACCCAGCATGGAACCCAGTGCTGGGCTTGAACTCATGACCCTGAGATCAAGACCTGTACTGAGATCAACAGTCAGATGCTTAACTGGCTGAACCACCCAGGCACCCCGGGGGGGGGGGATTTTAATGTCATTTGCCATTTATTATGCTTATAATAAATGGCCACAAAGCCATTTATTGCACTTATAATAAATGGCCACAAAGCCATTTATTGCAGTGTTATTTATAACTCTGGAAAAATTAGAATCCATCTAAAAAATTATTCAATTTGACTCTATAAAAAAATATTTAACACCTGTGTATCAGACACACTATGCTGGATAATGGGCCTTTAACAAATTTACAATTTAGTTAAGGAGACAGATATTTAAATAGATAATTATAATATGTGGTGTTAATGCAGTGATAAAGATAATACCATGGAAGTATTAAGGAAAGGCATTTATCCCATTTGGGAGATTTAAGGAAGATAATTGTGAAGATGTTAACGTCCAAGTGAGTGTTGAAGGCTAAGCAAGATCCAAGCAAAAGGTCATAGGAAGTGCACAAAGACACAATGGAATGATACAGTATAGGATGTGCAGGAGATTAAAAGCTGTTTGGTATTCCAGAGTATAAAGTTCAAAGATCATGGGCTCCTGGCTGGCTCAGTTGGTGGAGCAGTGACTCTTGATCTCAGGGTTGTTAAGTTTGAGCCCCACGTTGGGTGTAGAGATTATATAAAATAAAATCTTAAGAGAAAAAAAGGAAAAAGCAAATCAAAAATAAAATAAAGTTCAAAGATCTAAACAGTAAGGGGTAGGCTGCTATCAGTAGAGGCCAAGTCAAAGAAGGTATCCTGTGCCATGATGAAGAGGATTTTTTTATGTGGGTCCAAAAACAATTTTAAGGAGGGTAGTGAAATGATCACAGTCATATATTAGGTCATCCTTGGCTGCCTTATGGAAAAAGATTGAGGGGCCAGAATTAGTATCTGAGTCATCAGGAAAGAGGCTATTATAGGGGCACCTGGGTGGCTCAGTGGGTTAAAGCCTCTGCCTTCAGCTCAGGTCATGATCCCAGGGTCCTGGGATCGAGCCCCGCATTGGGCTCTCTGCTCGGCAGGGAGCCTGCTTCCTCCTCTCTCTCTGCCTGCCTCTGCCTACTTGTGATCTCTGTCTGTCAAATAAATAAATAAAAATCTTAAAAAAAAAAAAAAAGAGGCAATTATAAAAGTGCAGGCCAGAGATTATGAGGTCCAAAGTGGAAGTAGCAAAGATAGAGAAGGGGGTATTAATTTAAAAAATGTTATAAGAGAGCAAATGGACAGGATTTATTGAATGGATATGGGGGGATGGTGAGAGGGAAGAATCAAAAAATGAGTTAGATTTCTTGGTTAGATACTGGATGAATCTTATATACCATGAGAGATAATATAGGAGAAGGAGCCATTTAAAGGGGAAGGTAGTGTGTTCTGTTTTGGACATACTGAGTTTGAAGTGCCTATTAAATCTAAGTGAAGGATAACTCACTAGCCGGAAATGATTGCAAAACTCAAAAACAGATCAAAGCTGGATATTTGGAAGTTATTGGCATGTAATATCATTTTGAGGTATAAATTGAAAACCATGAAGTCTTCTGGACTTCTTGACTGGTTTAAATGTCGCTTCTTTCTACTCACTCAGAACATATATAAAGGAAAAAAAGATTGGTTCATAAATGAACCTCTCAGGAACATTAATATTAAGATGAAGGCTGTAAGAACAATCTTAGAAGTAGGAGAATCAAGAGAGAATAATGTCACGAAAGCCAAGCAATTTAAATGTGTCAAGAAGGAAGAAGTGTGATTAACAATGTAAAATGCTAAGGAATGTTCCAGAAAGATAAAGATAGAAGAGTGGCTCTTGAACTTGGCTATATGGAAATCATTAATGACTTTTGGTCAAGTAATATCAGAATTTTAGGAATGCTGTGGATATATTATAGCAGATTGTGATGGGTATAAAAAATAAGGAAATAAACTGTGAAGACTTCTAAGAATCTTGGCTGAGATGAGGAGAGAGGTAAGGCAAAATGATAGTTTGTTTTATTTTGTTCTTGAAGAGAAGTTTTTGTTTATTTTGTTCTTGAAGAGAGAAAGACAGGACTCTGTTTATTATCAGATGCCAGTAAAGAGGAATAAGGTAAAGGTACAGGATAGAGGAATGGTCATTGATACAGCAAGATTTTAGAGGAAATTGGAAGGGGTTGGTATCAAAAGTAAAGGTAGAAGCATTTTGTTTGTTTGTTTGTTTTTAAAGATTTTATTTATTTATTTATTTGTCAGAGAGAAAGAACACACAAGCAGGGGGAACGGCAGGTAGAGGGAGAAGCAGGCTTCCTGCTAAGCAAGGAGCTGGAAGTGGGACTTGATCCCAAGACCCTGGGATCATGACCTGAGCCGAAGGCAGAATGCTTAACAGATTGAGCCACCAAGGTGTCCCAAATATGAGGAAGAGGGACTCTTTATGTCCCCAAACCAGAATATGAGGATAGGTTTGCTGGTGTGGGGAGAGGTGGGAGAAGGAGTTTAAGATAGATACTATCCAATAGCCTCACTTTTCCCTTTAGAAAAGGAAGGAGGTATGCAAAAGAGGGAAGTGGGGATTGGGTAGGTGGCTTAAGGAATCTCAGGATGCTCTGAGTATTGTTTCTGTTTACACATATGGAGTCATAAGGATGTCAGTACATTCGAAGTGATTTTGAATAATTGTGCAAATACATTTAATGTTAAATGGACTTTGAGCCACACCACACATGACACCACTCACCTCAGTGCTCTGAGTCACAGGTCAGATTCCAAGAAAAATAATTATCCATTTGCCTTCAAAAACCATAAGGACTAAAACCTTTAAATCTTATATCTCAGTTTACCTAAATCACCCCTGAAAATCCATCATCATGGCGGAACGCTTATCATTGAGAGGTTTTTTTCTCATGCCAGTCAGTTCTCCAGTTCTGCAACACTAAATGCATGTCCAATAATTCTGACAGTATCCAGAGTTAGCTCAGACCCAACTGCTTAAGGGCTTAGTCCCAGAAGATTATCCGCACTTAAGATGCTATCCACAAATGGGGTGCCCACATTACCTTCATTTCTGTCTAAAAGAGTGAAAGTTCAGGGATTCCCACAATAGCCCCTGCTCGAGTTTGCTAGAATGACTCATAGAACTCAGGAAAGTACTTTACCTACCAGTCTATTACAAAGGATACAACTGAGGGGGGCACCTGGGTGGCTCAGTGGGTTAAAGTCTCTGCCTTCGGCTCAGGTCATGATCCCAGGGTCCTGGGATCGAGCCCCACATCGGGCTCTCTGCTCACCAGGGAGCCTGCTTCCCTTCCTCTCTCTCTGCCTAGCTGTGATCTCTGTCAAATAAATAAATAAAATCTTTAAAAAAAATAAAAAAAGGATACAACTGAGGAACAACGAAATGGAAGACATACATTGAGCAGGGTGTGGGGAGGAAAGGGACAGAGCTTCCATGCCCTCTCTGGTATGCCACCCGCTCCTAGCATCTCAGTGTGGTACTAGCCTAGAAGCTCTCTAAACCCCATTGTATAGGGAGGGAGTGTTACGGAGATTTCATTGTGAGGGTATGATTGATTAAATCATTGGCCATTGGTGATTGAGCTCAACCTCAGACTGTTAATCACATTATTGCCACATCTGGTTTCTGGCCCCCATGTTGAAGCTATGTAGGTGGCCACTTGTAGGCACTTCAGTAGCATAAACTGAGGTGTAATTGAAAAGAGCTCATTATAAGTAACAAAAGACATTCCTGTCACTCAGGAAATTCCAAGAAGTTTAGGAGCTCTGTGCTAGGAACCTGGGACATAACCCAAATGTATTGTTTATTACACCATTATTGTATGGTCCTATATATCATCTAATTTAACTTAATTGCCCAGTCCTTTTCTTTTTGACTCCCCAAATCTGTCTGCTATATCTTATAGAATTCATATTCAATCATAAAAAAAAATCCCCTTTATTTTTAACTAGTTGGTCTAATGAAATATGACTGATGTTTAAAGATACTGTTTTTGCCAAAGCCCTCTCAAACCTGTTCTGTTTTGTTTTGTTTCCCCATACCTCGTGTATCACAGGTCCTAAAGGTTGGTAAGTGTTTTCTTTGTTCCTCATATCTACTTCCCAGATTTTTTCATCTCCGCTTTCTCCAAAATCTCAATTCATTCCAAGCATTTGCCATCAGACTATCATTTGATACACCTTCTTGTAGCCAACATCTGCAACCCCTTTAGTAACTTTATTCATTGAAGATTTTTATAACTGGCTTACTGTCTTTCTCATCATTCTATGTAAAGAGTCATTCTTTCTGATTTCAACATCCCCATAGTATGATCCACAGTTACACAACAGCTTTGCCTCTCTCCTTGATCTCACTTCTAACAGTCTTTTTTGCCTTACCTGAGGCACTATTCTCATGATTTATTCTCATGATTATACTTCCAATTTTGCCATTACTAAGTGACTTCAAACTTCATAAATCTTGGTTGCATACATTCCGTTCTCTGACTACCACATCCTTTCTTGCGAGCTTATTTAATTTATTTCAGTACATCTGCAATCATTCTTCCCTTCAGGACTTTTAATCCTTTGGCCCTATATTCAGAAAACTTACTGCTCACTGATCACTACATGTCCTTACCATCACTCCTTACTCAGCTTAGATTCCAGGAACATCACTGTTGTCATTCCATTGAATACACTCACGGTTCCCTTGCCCTTCTTCAGTCATACTCTTCTACTTAGAATCAGTTCTCCACTTATGCCATGGCTGCACCTGAGCAGCAATACGTGGCTAGAGAAACGCACATAACCCATCTTAAGTGATCTCATTTAAGACACCTAACACTGTCGGCAACCCCTTTCATTTTCCTAAGCAATTTACTCTTCCACTTCCTTGGAGGACTGTTGTATACCTTTTCTCTCCATAAGGACATTCAGCTCCAACTCTCACCTTTCAGCTCTCAGCTGATGACTATTTCTTACTCTCTCAGAAGATAGAAGCAATCAGAAGAGTACTATCTTGTCTTCTGATCTTCATATCCACCAAGTTATTTGTTTTCTGAGACCAGTCCCTCCATTTCTGTACTTAACTAGCTTCCATTTCCTCTCCTCTGCATAAGGGCTCTGCTCTTGCATTTATCGCATATTTCTCTTACATCACCTTCCCCCACTGTACTACATCATTGCCATTAGCATGCAAACATGTTCTGGTTTAGGCTCCTAGATTAAACCAATCTTCCCTGGAGGCCGTGGTCTTTCTCTGCTTATCCTTATATCTGTCTCATATCTGTTTTAATCCTTATAGTAAAGTCCTTGGAACAGTCGATAATCCACTGTTTTCCCTCATCTCCTGTCCTCTCTTGAACCATTCCAGTCAAGATTTGTCCCCACCACCTCACTGAAACTGCTTTCATGAAGGTCATATAATTCCTTGATGTATCATTTTCATTGGAACAAATTCACGTTTTAAAACAAGCAGTATAACAAAACTGTATATAGGCACTCAGTAACTACTGAATGAATGAATGTTCTTTAATCATACTGGATAGAGAATATATATTTTATGTTATTGCACAACTGAGTTTGGGGACATTGAAATGAAGTATGAATACTTACAAGAGACCATATATAGTTTACATGCAAGATATAAAGAAAAAAATCCAAGTACTTATCAACCAGCTTAAGAAATAAACAATACCTTTAAATTCCCTTGTGTCCCTCCTTGATGCATCTCCTTTCCGCCCCTAGAAGTCACCACTGTTCTGAATTTTCTGCATATTATTTCTTTGCTTTTCATTGTAATTTTGCCACATATTTATGTGCCCCAATATAGCATTAGGTTTTACATATTTTTATATAAATACAGTAATGCTGCATATATTCTTCAGGGATGTGTTTTCTTACTGAACAAAACGTTTATGAATTTCATCTGTGAGATTGCATGAAGCAATAGTTCATTTAGTTTCATTGGTATGTGGTATTATAGTATATGGGTATAATATAATTCTTTTTACAATGAATATGTTAATTATAAGAATTAATTAAAGTGTTACACACATACAGAAGAATGCACAAATCCCAAGTGTACAGGTCAGTGAATTATCACAAAGTGAATATTAACAAACCAGTTCAAGAAATAGTATATGACCAACACCCAGAAACCACTCTGGAGTTCCCTCCCTGCCCTCCCCAAAGGTAACCACTATCCCCATTTCTAATCCAGAGATTAGAAATGTCTTTGGACTTGGTATAAATAAACTATACAGAATGTATTCTTTTGATTTGGGATTTTTTCCCTTGGCATTATAGGTGTAAGATTCATTTCTGTTAAAGGAAAAAGATTCATTCCTGTTACATGTAGCTGTAATTTATTTTCATTGCTGTATTCTCTGATATGCCACATTTTATTTATTTATTTTATACTTGATGAACCTTTGAACTCTTTCCAGTTTTTGACTGTTACCGATAATGCTGCTGTGAACGTCATGCATAAACACATGTGCATTTCTTTTGGATACATATCTAGGAATGGAATTGCTCAATTTAGGGTGACATACCACATCTTATTTATCCATTCTCCTTTTGATGGGTGATTGTGCTGTGAGCTATAAACATTTCTGTATTTATGTCCTGGTGCAAAGCTGACTATAACAGGCATTCAGGAGTGTAGATACACATGAACGAAATTGCTGAATCAGAACATTTGTGTACCTTCAGTTTTACCAGATAATGTAATTGTTTTCCAGCATAGTTTGTACCAGTTTACACTCCCACCAACAGAGTATGCATTTCTTGCTCACATTCTTGCCAACAACTGTTACCATCTGACTTTAAATTTTTGCCAGTCTGGAAAGTATGTTATGGCTTGTTGTGGTTTTAATTGGCATGTCCCTGATTACTAAGGAGATTACACAGTTTTGTTTGGGAGCCATTTTGATTTTTAAAATTTAATTTTTTCTGCTTGTTCTTCAGTGTGGAGATGTACTTTCCTCAGAATGACTCTTGGATTGGTTTGGCACCCCTAAACATTCCTCGCTATGAATTTGGAATATGTGTTTTAGACCAAAAAGTGTATGTTATAGGTGGTATTGAAACTAACGTGCGTCCTGGCATCACTATCAGAAAACATGAAAATTCAGTAGAATGCTGGAATCCTGATACAAATACCTGGACTTCTCTTGAGAGAATGAATGAAAGCCGAAGTACCCTTGGAGTAGTCGTACTTGCAGGAGAACTTTATGCTTTAGGTGGTTATGATGGACAATCTTATTTACAATCTGTAGAGAAATATATTCCTAAAATAAGAAAATGGCAACCTGTGGCACCAATGACTACGACAAGAAGCTGTTTTGCTGCAGCCGTGTTGGATGGAATGATATATGCCATTGGTGGGTATGGTCCTGCCCACATGAACAGGTATTTAACTTAATGAAGTTGTATATGCTTGTAGATTTTTAAAGTCTCATTAACAATAATTCTTACACAACTGGTATGTGTGAATGAGTTTCTCTTCTTAATTTTTAAAGTAATACTGTTAGGCATTTGGAAATTTATTCGGCTCTATGAATGTAATTGTAATTGTTTTATATGAGGATTTAATACAAAGGTAAAAATCAGATGCCTCTTAACAAAATTTTAAATTCATTCATTTAATAAATTGGACTAGATTTTAAAATTCAGAGATCTGATTATAAAATGAAGTTAGACAACTTTAGATTTTGGGTGGCGAATGTATATAAATATGGGTGTGCATGTGTTCATAAATGGTCTGTTACTGTATTGCGTAGCAGGCTAAAAGGTGAAAAATGTAATTCCTGTATGCTTATATATTATGCATCATAAACATAAAGCCTTATTTAAATATTCCTTTTTGGATTCTTACTCTATAATCATGCATGTATCATTGTGTACCTGAGTTCTGCTGAAGTCTGAATTTGAGATTTCTGTATTTTGTAGCATTTTCTGAATAAAGGAGAAAAATATATGAGAAAATAAAAGCATAAAGTGACTTGCTTATATGGAAAATTAATCATAATTCTGAGCCTTTGTTGAAAATTGCCATTCCAAAGATTTTCTCTAATAGTAACTAGAATGATGTCTTTTATTGATTGTGAACATTTAGTGGAAGAGTATATTATGATTTGTTAAGTGAGAAGGCAAGAGCACAATATCATTTCATCTATAAATTTTTATTTCTCTATAAGCTAAAGTATTCCTCCTTTTTATTGCTCCCTTAGTTGAAGGAAAAGTATTTGAGGCAGAGCCATGCATTTTTATTCTTTGAAAATGTGCTGGCAGAAATTTATAAGATAAAGGTTGAGTATTTCTTTTGGGAGATAATGCTCTTGAAGTTTAAATTCTTCCTATAGTTTATCAACTCTTCTGGTCCAGTAATTTGGCTCTAATGGCTTTTATCCCAGTGCCCTTTCAGAAATATTTATAGTTTAGTCTATGTTCTAGTCTAGTTTACAGTCTAGTCTCTGTTCTGAACTCCAGAATTAGGCTACTGACTCAACTGCTTCAGTCTTTTTTGAGAAGTTAGGTTAGGACCAGAACAAACTCAGCAAGCCTGCCTTTGTGCCCACTC
>ML104347.1:30242-67198 GCA_003697995.1 Taxidea taxus jeffersonii
AGGCGTCCCTTGACTGTTAGGTTTCTGAGTCCATTTCAGTCTCCACCAATCACTGCATTCCTCTCCTTTTTCATGTCATTTACTTATGAACAAATGAGAACATCTGTCTGGTAGATTGTCCCTTGTTCTAGATTTGGCTACTTGGTTTTTGGGTATTATTTAGCTTATTGTCCTTCAAATTTTCTGATAGTTGGCTGTAGAGTCTTAATTAAACTCCTTTATTTCTTTTTCTTTCCTTTTTCTTTTTTCTTTTTTTTGGCACGTATATTGGATGCTGTGTATTCTTACTATTGCATTGAATCTGGGGTACATTATGTCTGGTTCCCCACTTTTTTTTTTTAAATTTTTATTTATTTATTTGTTAGAGAGAGAGAGCGAGCACAGGCAGACAGAGAGGCAGGGGGAGAGGGAGAAGCAGGCTCCCTGCCGAGCAAGGAGCCCGATGTGGGACTCGATCCCAGGACGCTGGGATCATGACCTGAGCCGAAGGCAGCGGCTTAACCAACTGAGCCACCCAGGCGTCCCTGGTTCCCCACTTTTAATGATGCTAACATTAATCATGGTTTGCATTTAGATCTTGTCAACCTGATCACTGCATTATTCCTATTAAACTCTCATTTGATGGTTTTAGTAGCTATTAATGACTACTGCTGGATCCATTATTATATTGAGTTGCAAAATAGTGATTTTTAAAAAAAGATTTATTTATTTGTTTTAGAGAGAAAGAGAAGGAATCTCAAGCCAACTCCACACTGAGTTTGGAGCCCAATACGGAGTTTGATCCCAGGACCTTGAGATCGTGACCTGAGCCGAAATCAAGAGTCAGACACTCAACCAACTGAGCCACCCAGGTGCCCCAAAGCAGTGATTTTCTAACTGCCCCCCCCTTTTTTTTTTTTCCTGCATTAGCTGGAATTCTGTAAAGGAAAACATTTCCTTATCACTTATTTGGTTACCCTGAAATAAGGTCTATACAGGAAAAGCTGGGGAAGATGTTTGGTTCTTTCTCTTCATCTTTGGAGTAATGAATTGATGCCCTAGAAACCTCTAAAGGTGATCAGGTATCATGAAGTCATGATTTTTTATGTATTTGTTTCAATATGTGTGTTTCAATTAATAGCCCCCATCTTAGTCTGGTGGGTACCTCCATTAAGTTCCATTGAAAATTTACTCGCTTTTTAAAAATTTTACTAAAATTATTTTGAGGGCACCTGGGAGACTCAGCTGGTTAAGCAGCTAACCTTTAGTTCAAGTCATGATCCTAAGGTCCTGGGATCAAGTCCTGCACTGGGGAGTCTGCTTCTCCCTCTCCCTCTGCCACTCCCCTCTTTGTGCTCTCGAGAATACTCTCTAAGAAAATCTTTAGAAAAAAATTAAATTTTGACATGAATCAAAATAATGTCAAACTTACAGAGAAGTTGTAAGAATGATAGAACTCTGAAATACCTTTTCCAAAGTTCACCAATTTTTTAAACATTTTGCCACCTTTGTTTTATCATTCTTTTTTTTTTTAAGGTTAACTCTTTTTAAAATTTTTATTTTCAAAAAACTATTCTGGTTCATTTATTTAGTTTTTTTTTTTTTTTAGATTTTATTTATTTGAAAGAGAGAGAGAGAGATAATGAGAGGGGAGAGATCAGAGGGAGAAGCAGACTCCCCACTGAGAAGGGAGCCCAATGTGGGACTCGATTTCAGGACTCCAGGATCATGACCTGAGCCAAAGGCAGTTGCTTAACCAACTGAGCCACCCAGGTGCCCCTAAACCTTTTTTTAAATTATTACTTTTTTTTTTTAATCAGAGATCAAGCACAAGCAGGAGGAGCAGTAGACGGAGGAAGAAGCAGTCTCCCCGCTGAGCAGGGAGCCTGATGCGGGACTCCAGTCCAGGACCTTAAGATCATGACCTGAACCAAAGGTAGCTGCTTAAACCAGCTGAGCCACCCAGGGGTCCGTTTCTCTCTCCCTCTTTTTTTAACCATTCAAAAGTAGTTTCCATACACTATGTCCTTTTATCCCTTAATACTTAAGCACGTATATCCTAAGAATAAGGATATTCATTCTCTAATGTAACCACAGTTCAGATACCAAATTCAAACATTGCTGTGTTTTGGCTTTCACATTTTCTTCCTCAGATCTAGAATTACCCATTCCTGCAAGGGTCCTGGCACTTTTTTGCTGAGAGGTATTGAGAGATCCTGGTGTTTTGCTAGTGGTGCTTTGTGCTACTCAGTAGTTATTGCTTATAGGCTATTCAATGGGTAGAGTCAGGAAACACTTCCTTTTTTATTTTAAAGGAAAAGGGATTCTACTTAAATTCTTGGATTTTAATGTTTTTTTCTTAGCCTAAAAATCTTGGTTTCTATCAACATTAGCATAATTACCTGTTTGATTTATCTTAAACATACTTAATAGCTTCAAAATAACAATGATGGTATAGGTAGGACCGATGAATGCAATTAACAGTCCTTGTCGTTCTCTTGTCCTTAGAATATATTTCACAAGGATAAATATTAAAAGCACTGTTTTTAGGGTTGCCTGGCTGGCTCAGTCAGTAGGGCATGTGACTCTCCATCTTAGAGTCATGAGGTCAAGTCCCATGTGGGCCTGGAGTTTACTTAGAAAAAGGAAAAAAATCAGTGTTTTTAGAGTCAAATGAAGTAGTATTTTTATTTGATTAAAGCGTGATTGATTAATGTAAATTTAGCTTACTTTAATTAATGTTTGAATAATTAGGGATATCTTTTTTGTAATTTTATTTTCTAATTATATAAAAATATACTTGACCCTGAAGTTGAACTATAGGAGATGATGCATTCACAGAATTTTGTGTGCATTTCCATCTCTTCCACTCTGTTCATTTGTATTCCTCTATAGGTAATCATTTTTATTAGATGTTGGTTTCATTGAAACTATAAGCCCCCCCACCCCTTCTCCATTTCCTTACAAAAAGGATAGCATAGGGATCCTGGATCGCTCAGTCAGTTGAGTGGCCACTCTTGGTTTTCACTCCGGTCTCAGGGTCCTGGGATCAATCCCCCATCAAGTTCAGCAGGGAGTCTGCTTCAGGATTCATTCTCTCCTTCTGCGCCTTCTCCTACTTGCATGCACTCTCTCTCAAATAAGTCTTTAAAAAAAAAACATATTTTCACACACACCCCTTTCGCTTAATATATTCTAGAGATTATTCCATACCAGTGTGTGGAGATAATCCCTAATCTTTTTTTGTAGTTGGATAGTATCTTACTGCTGTGTGGCTACACCACAGATTTTTTTTTTTTTTTTTAAGATTTTATTTATTTATTTATTTGAGAGAGGAGAGAGCGCACAAGCTCAGGCAGACAGAGTGGCAGGCAGAGGCAGAAGCAGAGGCAGAAGCAGGCTCCCTGCTGAGCAAGGAGCCCGATGTGGGACTCGATCCCAGGATGCTGGGATCATGACCTGAGCCGAAGGCAGCTGCTCAACCAACTGAGCCACCCAGGCGTCCCACACCACAGATTTTTTAAGTAGTCTCCTGCTGATGGGCATTTGGGTTGTTTCCCCGACTTTTGCACTTAAAAGTAATGTCACAATGAAAATAGCCTTGTGCAACCTTGTGCGTTTGCCATTTTGTATTTTGGAAACAGACTTTTAGAAATGAAATCAGTGGGCCAAAGGACAGATGATATATAATTGTGTGGGAACTCACCTGCTTTTGTTAGTTCAGGCTGCTATAACAACAATGCTCTAGACTGTGTGACTTACAAGTAACAGAACTTTATTTCTCACAGATCTGGATGTTAGAAGTCAAGACCAGGTCCAGCATGGTTGGGTTCTGCTGAGACCCTCTTCAGGGTTATAGTCTGCTCACTTCTCATTGTATCCTCAAATGGCAGAGTAGAAAGGGAAAGCAAGCTCTCTCATGACTCTTGTTAAAGACACTAATGCCATTCATGAGGGCTCCATTTTCTATTACTTCATCTAATCCTAATTACCTCCCAAAGGCCCCACCTTATAACAACATCACAAGGAGGAGGGGTAGAGTTTCAGTATATGAATGCTGGGGAGACAAAAATATTCAGCCCATAACATTTTTCAGTTCTCCCAAGATTGAATTTTGTGTTACCATGAACAATAGACAAGAGTATCTCATAGGCTGTTTTTATTAATTTACCTACTTAGGGCCTTATTAGAAGGTAACACTTGACCTCAGGTTCTTTTTGGTTCAAATTATGTATAATATTAAAATCCAATGAAAGTAAGGAAGCTTAGTTTTCATATATGTGAAAATCTTTAAATCCCTTACTGAGTAAGGTAGGGTCTAAATAAGGATTGACTGGGGCTCCTGGGTAACTCAATCATTAAGCATCTGCCTTTGGCTCAGGTCATGATCTTAGGACCCTGGAATCGGGCTTCCTGCTCTGTGGGAAGCCTGATTCTCCCTCTTACACCCCCCTGCTTCTGTTCCCTCTCTCACTGTCTCTCTGTGTCAAATAAATAAATAAAATCTGAAAAAAGACATATTATAAGTAAATAAATAAGGATGGACCAATCACTTCTGTCATCCTGATCAGGAAGAAAATCTTTTTTTTTTAAATTTTATTTATTTATTTGACAGACAGAGATCACAAGTAGGCAGAGAGGCAGGCAGAGAGAGAGAGGGAAGCAGGCTCCCCGCTGAGCAGAGAGCCCGATGCGGGACTCGATCCCAGGACCCTGAGATCATGACCTGAGCCGAAGGCAGAGATCATGACCCACTAAGCCACCCAGGCACCCCGGAAGAAAGTCTTTTAAAGGATATTCTTGTGTGTGTCCTGAGGAGAGTTGATAGTTTGATATTCATATGCTGCTGCCTGCTGTGCCAAGGAGGCCACTTAGAGTTTAAATAGGCAGGGGTCCTAGAATTTAAGAGAGTAGGTGTTTCCCAATGAATAGAGAACTGTGTCTCAACAAGTTTTAGAGCCAAATGTTAGATAAACTATATGGACAGTATCTGGTAGATAAATGATTTTGAGAAGGAACAAGATGTCATATTTCATTATTATTGAGTATCTAGGAAAATTCAAGCTACTTTTACCTCTAACACTTTTACTTTTTCCTCCAATATTTATACTTTTTCTTTGTTTTTGCATTTCAGACTAATTAATGAATTTAATATTGTTTCACTCTTTTAATATTACAATTTGTTCGGTGAACTAAATTGCCACAAATTTAGTTCATTTTCTGCAGCGGCACTACTTACCTACTAATTTCATTTCTTTTTTTTAAAGGTTTTGTTTATTTATTTGACAGACAAAGATCACAAGTAGGCAGAGAGGTAGGCAGAGAGAGGAGGAAGCAGGCTCCCTGCTGAGCAGAGAGCCCGATGCAGGGCTCTATCCCAGGACCCTGAGATCATGACCTGAGCTGAAGGCAGAGGCTTTAACCCACCGAGCCACCCAGGCACCCCTAATTTCATTTCTTAATACAATATTGAAAAAGGGAAAAAAAATAATGGTAGATAACACTTTCATGATGCTTACTATCTGCTAGGCACTAAGTTCTATACATGCTCATTAAATCCTCACCTCAACCTTATGAGATATATTCTATTATCATCTCCATCTTATAGTTAGGAATCTGGGGGCCAGAGGAGTCAAGTAATAGGCCCAAGGTCACACAACTAGAGTCCCAAATTTGTTTTTTTTTTTAAATTAACATATAATGTATGACTTGTTTCAGGGATACAAGTCTGTGATTCATCAGTCTTACACAATTCACAGCACTCCCCATAGCACATACCCTCCCCAATGTCAATCCCCCAGCCATCCCATCCTTCCCAACCCCTTTCCCTCCAGCAACCCTCAGTTTGTTTTCTGAGATTAAGAGTCTCTTATGATTTGTCTCCCTCTCTGGTTTCATCTTGTTTCATTTTTTCCCTCACTTCCCCTGTGATCCTCTGTCTTGTTTCTCAAATTCTTCTTATCAGTGGGATCATATGATAATTGTCTTTCTCTGATTGCCAGAGTCCAAGTTTGAACTCAGGCAATCAGGCTCAGGGTCTAGGTGTTTAGCAGCCATACTCTTGCCTCTCCTTGACAGCATGAAAAATTAATAGTTGAAAACTGATAATAATAGAGATAATCTAGTGGTAATGTGATCATATGTGATTCACTGGAAAGTCTGCAATTCCATGATATTTTTCTTGGGTGAAAAATGTCAATTCTGAATCAGTTCTTCCGGCATTTCTGTAAGTTCTTTAGGGACAAGAATTCCTAACTCTTCAAAAGAAGAGGTCAGGAAAGTGGAGAGGAGTCCAGAAACTGAAGGTTGAGATGAAAAGACTCAGGAGTCAATTTACAAATATTATTTGAGCTGGGGTGTTGGCAGAGAGCATAAAGGATCTCATCAATGATGTCACCACTGTATGTTATCCCCAAGCTATAAATACATACAGTGACATAGGACACAAGGAAAAGGAACCTGGATATGGTTCACCCAAATTATAAAGTGGGTTAATACTTTAAGGCCAAAAAATTTCAGGCATGGTTCTTTCCACCACCACCACCCCCCCCCCCCCCCCCCCCCCCCCCCCGCCCCCTGCCCTTCCATATTCCATACTGGGGAGTTTCTGCCACCTAGTGTTCATATAGAAAACTGCAAGAGCTGGGAACTCCCCTTTCCTGTCCCACCACAGATCCAATTCACAACTCATTCACCAAGTATTGAAAGGGGACCCGGCCCAATGGTCCTCTCACTTTCCCCTCAAGTCTCTTCCCTTCTGTCAGGAATAGAAAACATTTGATATTATTAATCCTTGTGGAATACTTTAGCTACAATAAATTCCTTTTTTAAATTTGAAGGTGTTTAAAATCTGTTTTATATTTATTTTAGGATTTATAGCTTTCTAATAGAAATTAAAGGTGGTTAATATTTGGGGTAGAGATACAGGAAGTAAGACCTTACAATTACCCTGGAGAGCACAAGTTAGGCAATCTGTGGTCTCTTTTTTCTAGAAACCTCCTTCAAGGATGCTAGACAGGCAACTGTGCAAGGCCCATTTCAACAAAGACCTCACAGCAGTTGTCTGTGAAGCTGCTCCTCATCTGTACCCTCAAAACCTGAGGTGCTACCCCTGCCATAGGACTTCCTTCTATGCAGTCATCATTGATGGACTGACTCATCTTTCCCCTTTTCAAGACATGTGCCCACCTCCAGTGCATAAATAATATCTAATTCAACTAGCAAATAGTAGTATGTATCAAATAAGTGCTGCAGAATATGTCTGCTCTTAATTGGTTCTAGCTTGTAGCCCCCCAAATCAAGCTTAGCCTGCTCGGGTAAAGATTTCTCTAGCTGGCCAGTTATTTCCTTCAAGGCCTAACCTGGTCTCTCCTTGACCTGAGCACAGTTCAGCTTTTCTGTGTTTCCTATTGCTTGCTTTCCTCTTCTTTTTTTCTAACCTGAAATGCCCATATGTTGGATGTGCAGAACTATTTATTATGCCTGCTTTTCACAAACTCCCTCAGTAAGCTTTTTTTTCTACTCTACCCTTAAAGCAAGCCAAGTATGCTCAGTCTATTTTAATCTTTGTTATACTCTGTTAGATTAACAGAGAAACAGAAAATCTGTTTGGTTGCATCTGCTTTGGGACAATTTATGTCATCAGGGCCTTGCTTCCCAGTTCTGGCACCTGGGATGCTAGTTTTGAGGTAGAGGAATGTAAAGGAATGAATCTTTCATTAAGTAAGTTCCTGAAGGTTCGAGAAGATGAAGGCTTCTAAAGACAAGTGTCCAGGGAGAAAGAAATGTCTAAATAGATGGCCACAGCAGTTTTCTCCAGTATCACTTTCCTCTTGAAGTTCCTCCACGTTGATAGCTTGTATCAACACAATGCTGGCCCCCAGGAATATACAGGTTCTTCAAAGCCCTAACTCATTGGCTCTTCTTCTCTTCAGTACTTAAAAGCCATGCTGGACTTTTCAAAAAGGCTTTCTAGTATGAACTAATGATTATCACTGTGTGGAGAAATCATGGTTGATCATTTTCTTATTTATACTTTTGGGGATTTACTCTTTTTTATTGATTTATGTATTATTTTTATAAACATATTAAAAATGGGACTTCACGAAATTCAAAGGGAAAACAAGTAATGAAACTATAAATAAGCACATCAACAGTGGCTAATTCTACCATGGCTAACTTGTCTTCACAGCTCATTGCTCTCCAAGCTGCTGTTCCATTCCACATCATTTTTGAGGGTCCTGTGGGGGCAGCTAACTTTTCCATCTTCAGATGATATTCTTTTTTATTTTTTAATGATTTTGTCAGAGAGAGCTCAAACATGAGCAAATGAGCACAAGCAGAGGGAGCGGAAGGCAGAGGGAGAAACAGGCTCCTCGCTGAGCAAGGAGGTGGGACTCAATCCCAGAACCTTGGGATCATGACCTGAGCTAAAGGCAGATGCTTAACTGAGCCAACCGGACGCCCCCAAATGATATTCCTCTTGATACCTTCCAGAAGACCTCACTGAGAAAACAATAGATGTATTGTGGGACTGATTGCTCACTCAGTATAAATAATACACATCCTCAGGTAGAAATCAGCATTTAGGTGGCTCAGTTGGTTAAGCCGCTGCTCAGGTCATGATCTCAGCTCCTGGGATAGAGTCCCGCATCAGACTCTCTGCTCAGCAGGGAGCCTGCTTCCCTCTCTCTTTCTCTGCCTGCCTCTCTGCCTACTTGTGATCTCTCTGTCAAATAAATAAATAAAACCTTAAAAAAAAAGAAATCAGCATTTATAAAGAAATCATTTAGCTCCAGTGGCCTCCCCATAACTTCCTCTTCAACTTTAGATAGAGTCACAGGTTACGTTTTCCCTGGAATCAAATTAAATTTGAGGCTAAAGGCTGTCTAGATGACTAGATAGTGAACCCTGGGCCAGTTGGGTGTATAGGAACCAGTTAGTAAGGCACCGCACCATTGAGATGAACTCCAAAATCTTTTTTTTTTCAAAGATTTTATTTATTTATTTGACAGAGATCACAATAGGCAGAGGAGGGTGGGGAAGCAGGCTCCCCGCTGAGCAGAGAACCCGATGTAGGGCTCTATCCCAGGACTCTGGGATCATGACCTGAGCGGAAGGCAGAGGCTTTAACCCACTGAGCCACCCAGGCACCCCTCAAAATCTTTTTTATTTTTTTTTTTAAGATTTTATTTATTTGACAGAGATCACAAGTAGGCAGAGGCAGGCAGAGAGAGGAAGGGAAGCAGGCTCCCTGCTGAGCAGAGAGCCTGACTCAGGGCAGAGGCTTTAACCAACTGAGCCACCCAGGTGCCCCCCTCAAAATCTTTCTTGATTGTAGCTTTTCAAACAGAATTTGTGCTGATTTTGTGCTGATGTTAGTGCATTGACAAAGGAAGATGAAAATATAAATGTTTGATTTGGCTGTGGTTCAGCAGCAATAATTGCAGTCATTTTTGCATGTACTGCTTATCCTTTATGCCTAAAGCACAATTATTTTTCAAATAGTTAAATATCACTAAATCATTTAATTATAATATTAAACTGTTGATATGCTTAACATATACAGCTTTTCCTTTATGTGTTACAAGAGTTATCTGCTTATATAGTTTAGTTGTTTACTCATACTCTAAGAATGAGATAGAAAATGGGAGTCACCCTAAGCAAGCATGCCTATGGTAGTTATCTTTAGTTTTTCTTCCTCTTTGACTGGATCAGAGCCAGTAACAATATCTTAGATATTAAGTCAACTGTAATACTAACGAAAAGGAGGATAAATCTAAGTAAGATTACTTGTTAAATTGGGGGCAAATGTTTCTTTTGCTGCAAAGAAGTTTGACATTCCTATTTTAATTTGCTTTATTTGTCCATTATCCCCTTCTGAATGAGGCAGGGTTTTAAAATCATTTTCCTCTCCTCATAAGGTTTAGTTATGGTTTTTGGCATTTTTATTAAAAATACATTCTGGGGGCTCCTGGGTGGCTCAGTCAGCTAAAGTGTTTGCCTTCAGACAGGTCCTGGGATTGAGTCCCACATCAGGCTCCCTGCTCGGCAGGGAGTCTGCTCCTCCCTCTCCCTCTGCTCCTCCTTCCACCTTGTGCTCTCTCAAATAAATAAAAATCTTAAATAAATAAATAAATAAATAAAAATTCCGATTATTTCATCATGTCTTTCACTTCTTCCTCTATCCCCCGACCCGCTCCAGTATTCCAATTTTTCTAAGAGTGTTTAAGGTTGTAAAGAATTTTCCATACCCTCACCTTCACATCCTGCAGATAATCTAATTTAATTATTTTCTACCCCTTTTCTACCCACTATTTGGTCAGCAGGGGAAATTGTTTCTATCTGCCAACCAACCACTACTGTAACAATAAGCTACCTATTATCCTTAAAATCCAACCATCTTGGGGTCCAGAAGGCATACTTAAATTCTATTACACAGAAATCCATTATTGATAGGAGCAACTGCCCAAATAAATAATTTAAAAGAAAAGATCTAGAAAGTTTATTAGTAACAGAGAAATCTGGGAGACTTGCCTGTATATGAAAGAGGTAGAAAAAATATATTTTTTATTACCATGTTCAAGGCAGTCAAGATTTTAACAAACATCTTAATCCTCACAACAACCCTGTGAGGTAGGTAAAAGTCACTGTTTTGTGATAAACTAGTATTTTTCCAAATAAAGTGCAATTCTTAAAAGAATAATCTGCATTAAGATTAATTATGCTAATAAACCACATATATATACTATTTTTGTACTTTGATTCATGCAATAAGGTATCCCCATAAAAATTCACTGTAAATCAAATCCTATGTAAAAACATGTGGGAGACTATTTAAATAAACTGGGGTAGATTTTTTTTTTGTAAAATAAATCACTATTTTTTATATTATACATGACATAACTTTCACAGTATTCGCTCAAAGTGAGGCATTCTCAGCATTGTCATACTCACATTTATTCTTTTGTAAGTTATTTCAACATGGCACCAAGCCAATGTAAGATTTAATTTCCTGAATTAAATCTTACCAATTTGGTATATGGCAGTGAACTGTGTGGTCATGTAGAAATCTCCAAGTATACTGCACACAGTCCCAACCCAAAATCTAAGATGGACTGTTTATTGAAATTAAATATTAAAGTAAATGTTGATAAACTGCAAAAAGTATTTTCCCTTGAGGAGATTACTTAATCTTTTTCCTTAAAAAAAGAAGAAAGATCTTAGGGTTTTGAAAACAAACATAATTTCTGATAACTATAAAATTCTAGTGATTTATATTGCAAATCAAACCCTCATGCTATCAGTTTACTACTTATAAGGAAGCCAGCAGTTTGTTACTCCCAAAGTTTAGGTTTTTTTTTCTCTGTGACAATATGATTTAAGAGGAAAAAAAATATATTCTAGGCACCATTTTCTCTTAAATATATATTTAAAGTATATTTCTATCATTAATCCAGCATTAGTAAGCATCCTGTTGCCTGATATTTATTTATAGTTGTCTTATCTTCAGAATATAATTTTATTAGAGAATTTCCAGTACATTTAATTATGTTAGATTAGTTATATAATTTATTTGTAACAATAACTTTAATTAAGATTTGCAAGTTTAGTTAACACTTAAAATCTGGCAGGTTTATAATACTTCAGAGCAAGTGGTTAAAGTAATTTGCCATTTTAGAGAAATAATTCAAGCCCAGAAAAACATTCTCACCAAAGTATTTTTAAAAACTGCTACAGGGAAATTAGGCTAATCAACAAGTAAAAAAGATTAAGTCATCTATAAGTTCTACATTCAAATCCATACTAGATCCAACAGTGCACTTTGGATTTTAGTGAGGTAGGGCAAAAAATATAGTCAAATACATTTTGAACTGTTAAATTTATATAAACTGAAATACTGACTTGTACCCAGGTTTTATTTGAATATCCAAAAAGAAAAACCGAGAATTCAAATGATGAAGTATTTTCTTGCTTTCAAGGACAGAACTGTAAAAATCTTTTGAGTATGTATAAATAAAAAATACAAAGGCTACAAGATATATTTTATTTCAACATAAAGTATGCTTATATAAAAATTACCCAGGACATAGAAAAAAGAAGTACAAATATTTTTGCATAGATTCTCCATATATAATATTTACCTGGGGCTAAACACTGGAAAATACACCTCTGAAACTAGTATAGTTCAACTATTTCCTTGGATACCAAGTATATACAAAATAAAAGTCCTTCATCTGGGGGGGGAGCATGGGCAGGAGGGAAAACAATTTAATTTAGCATCAGTCTATATTTATTTCTCTGTTGCTCGAATATAAACCAATGATGACAAGAGGAGAAACTCTGGGGGTTTATTTAACAAAATTAAATTCACATTTCTGAGGCCATCGTAGTGCATCCAATGTCCATCAATCTGGAAAGCTGCAGAATAATGATGTTCCTCTTTGTTAAATAATGTGGCACCTTCCAACAAATACCTGCAAATTAAATGACAAAGTATAGCAAAAAAGACAAAAGTTTATTTTTAAACATTTCTTAAGTGTTTTTGGGTTTTTTTTTTAAGTAGACTTTACACCCAGAGTGGAACATAGGGCTTGAACTAACAACCCTGAGATCAAGATCTGAGCTGAGATCAAGAGTCAGAGGCTTAACCAACTGAACCACCAAAATGCTCCTTAAATTTTTAATTAAGGAATAAAAATATTGCTGTTACTTATATTCTAGTACCTAGAAAAGATATCTGTCGGTAAAAAGCACATACTATAACTGGTAATTTGGAGTAAAATATTTAAGAATTTAAAAACTGATATAATTTAAGAATTTTGAAAAATATTTTAACAAATTAACTCATAATCTGTATCATTCTATTAAATAAGAGAAAACCTTTTAAAGGCAAAAAGTTAAAAGACCCTGTATGTCCTAACTTGTATGCAACAGACTTTTTTGTTGTTGTTGTTTATTTATTTATTTGACACAGAGAGAGAGATCACAAGTAGACAGAGAGACAGGCAGAGAGAGCGGGGGAAGCAGGCTCGCCATTGAGCAGAGAGCCCGATGTGGGGCTCGATCCCAGGACCCCGAGATCATGACCTGAGCCGAAGGCTGAGGCTTAACCCACTGAGCCACCCAGGTGCCCCTGCAACAGACATTTTTATCTCCAATGCTGAAAGTAACATTTTTTTGTTTAAATGATGACCTCTTACTATATACTACTTTGACTTGAAATACAAGTAATAGCCAGTCGTTACTGTTTACTACATGTCAGGTACCAACCTAAACACTTTACATGTGTTATCTCATTAAACCTCACAACAATGTACCAGATAAATATTGTCATTTCTGTTTATAGAATAAGAAACTGATATGTAACTGGTTAGTTATGACCCAAGGTTACATAGCTTGTAAAAGGTGGGGCTGAGATTTGATTCAATTCTGTCTATTCCATAGTCCAACTGCTATGCACATTGCCAGAGACTAACCCCCTGCAGTAGATTCTAACCTTATTCAAAGGGCTAGTCACAGTCATGATAGAATAGCGATAAAATAGAAAATAAATTTACTTTTTATGAGTTTTATAAGACATACAAAAAAATACCTACTTGTGATCAGATAAATCCAAGTAATATGGTACATATGCCAGATCTTCAGATTTCCAATGCTGCATATTTAAGACAACAAAAGGGGGTGCCCCATGGCAGAAAACTCGTTGGGAAAATTCTCTTAAGCCACCACACCTAAAATTAAAAACAGACATGAACTTTATTACACTTGAAACAAAACTGCCTTTTATCACTTCTAGGTTGTCTTTACTAATTTCATAATAAGTGTAATTATCTATTTTAGATGTGGGTAATGGTGTGGCTATATTAGTATTTTTATTATCTATACCCAGAAGTTTATAAGCTGTGAGATTCTATATAAAAGAAATAATACTGCAAAACTCCAGGAAAAGCTAGCTATTTTTTTTAAGCTTACAAAACATTTAGTTTTTTGAACTGATATAAAAGCTTTTATATGTCTATGTATTTTTCTCCCCCCTTGGTTGGTTTCAAATGATAATACTGGCAGAGAGGTAAATAGTAGGACTCTTGCAGTCCTCTTTATATTGTCTAAGATTCCCTAATTGCATCTTTTTTCTTTTAAGATTTTATGTATTTATTTGACACACAGAGAGACAGCGAGAGATGGAATACAAGCAGAGGGATTGGGAGAGGGAGAAGCAGGCTTCCAGCTAAGGAGGCAGCAAATTGGATGCAGGGCTCAATCCCAGGACCCCAGGATCATGACCTGAGCTAAAGGCAGATTTTTAAAGACTGAGCCACCCAGGCGCCCCTAAATGCATCTTTTTGCCATGAGGATGAGACAAATTCTGTTTTCTTAGTAGTCTCACATATTAAGGATATGGATCAGAATACCACAAATACAGTAAAATCTCGATTAACCGGAATACTCAGGGCACAGTATTTTGCTTCATAAACGTTATTGATTAAAGCATTAACTAGAGAACCATTTTGTTTCAGTATTTCCTGTTAAAATACATTAGATTACTTTCTGGACTTAAGTACAATTAACTGAATATATTTTGTTCTTCCTTCCTTTTGTGATTAATTAGCTGTAAGGTCATCCTTCTAAATCTTAATTCTCATTGTACAGTACTGTAGATATAGAAATTGTTAAGAGACTGGGATGGATATGTTCTGCCCCTTTTGAATTTTTTTAAAAACTAAGTTAAATATTTTGGTTGCCATTTACCTCTTTCTCCTAAATGAGGAATGCAGAAAAAAATCCAGTTAATTGGGAGTCCGATTAGCTGGGTTCCGGTTAACCAAGGTTTTATTGTACCTGCTCAGCAGTGGGGAAAAAAAGAAAAGGCATTTGCTTTGTATTTATCAATTAACTGTAGTATGATATTCTATATAGTGAAATTTTATAATCACAACATAGCATAAGATGGCATAGTAAACTACCGTAGGTGTTAAGATTCCAAAATCATTAGGCTTCCTAAATACTTCTGAGTTGCTATTTCCTAAAGTATTGACATCAAAGAGCCTATCTATTCAGGTTTCTTTATAAAAAACAGAAACACTTTCATCTTAAGTGTCTATCATATACTCACCCACTCTCTTCACACAGTTCAATCCTGGAACAGAATAACTCATCCACAGCCAGTCGTATCAAGTTTCCATGAGGAATTTCTTGGGGAGGACTACAATTACAAAATGTATGTAAGAATTGCTTTGGAAATTTACATGTTAAATATTTATTAGGATAACCAATTTTACAGGTCAATTCATTATTAGCAAATCAAGTATAAAATTATAACCTGTTTTTCATCTTTTTATGTTATAATTATAGCAATCAGTTGAACTTAATAAATATTAATGCATGAAGTTTTCCAAACATTAAATCTTTCTGGAATATGCAGTTGTTACTTTAAAAAAATTTTGAGAGGTTTTGGTAGAGGGGATTGTGGTCTTGGGGAAGAAAGGAGGACCCCGAATTAGGAGAGCTGCCAACTAGGTACATGACTAAATGCAAATTACAGCCATTGTTGGTTACTATTAATTCATTTGTTAAAAAATGTTTTCCTACATACTTCAGAGATTGTTTTAAATGTAGGATTAAAATAGAGGCAAAAGCCTTAAAAAGTAATATATATATATATATATATATATATTCAATATGGTGAAAAATATTTTATTAAGAGAAGCTTAAAATATTAGCATTAATATTGGATTATAATTATCTAATTATAGTTTCAGAATATACACAAATTGATACTAGTTTTTGAAAAACAAAACAGATTTCTAAAATGCTTTTTAGTTCATTACAATTTAGAGTAATGAAACTTTTTTCTCTGACAGAGATTTCTTTTCTTTTCTTTTTTTTTTTTTATTTGACAGAGAGTAAGATCACAAATAGACAGAGAGGCAGGCAGAGAGAGAGAAGAGGAAGCAGGCTCCCTGCTGAGCATTGAGCCTGATGTGGGGCTCGATCCCAGGACCCTGGGATCACGACCTGAGCTGGAGGCAGAGGCTTAAACCACTAAGCCATGCAGGTGCCCCCCTGACAGAGATTTCAAACTCAATGTCATCATATCAGCAATACAGGAAATAGACAAAGTGTACAGAAACAACAAACACATTAATTGACAGATTCTAAAAAGAATAAAATATCTTCGCTTTCCATAAATAGCACGATGTTACAATATTAAACTAAATATGTTATAAAGAAATGTGAATTTAGTAAGTTAGGGTAGGTGATGTATATTCCCAAAAGGGAATATCTATTAGGCTGCTTCTATGGACCACTGGGCCAAATACATTTTCAGAAAACAATGTGTATGGGTTTGTTTTTCAGTCCTGTTTTTCTACTGGCAGTTATCTTTTTTCCAGCTCATGTTCCCTGGGGGCTTTAATGTTTCCCAATACTCTACTAGGCCATGCCAGTTTGGCCTTCTTCCCTATCATTTACCAGCCTGGAGGTCTGCCTTCTCTCTCAAAGCCAAAAATATTCAGCAGGCTATCAGTACCTCTCCTAGCCAGTGAAAAAGCTCCTAACATCCATATCTCCAAGTATGAAGATTTGAATTTGGGGGTTTCTGTCTATAATTATGTCCTGGCCATGACATGAAGGAATACTTTCACTCTTCTTGTTCATGTAAAAACAGCTTACCCAACAGAAATCCATTCAAGAAGTGAACATTCCAATATAGTATTAAATGTTCTTTAAGAGGTTATGTTTATGAAACAAACAATTATCTACACAGTGATATTAGCAATTCAAAGCAAGAATAAAACATTTTGCGGGACGCCTGGGTGGCTCAGTTGGTTAAGCAGCTGCCTTCGGCTCAGGTCATGATCCCAGCGTCCTGGGATCAAGTCCCACATCGGGCTCCTTCCTCGGCAGGGAGCCTGCTTCTCCCTCTGCCTCTGCCTGCCTCTCTGTCTGCCTGTGCTCGCTCTCTCTCTAATAAATAAATAAAACCTTAAAAAAAAAAGAATAAAACATTTTGCATACGAATTCATTACTTTTCAAGTGAAATAGTTATCAGTTAGTTTTACAAACTCAATTCCAAGATATTTGGATTTAATAAACAGTATGCAGTATAGTCCTGCATTTGTGGGGCTGCAATGTGTAAATAATTACACAGGGTCTGTACTTAAGGAAATACTTTGACTATATTTATTTATAGCAACATTCATTTAAAAAGTACATTATCTCTTCTAAAATGACAGACCTCAAAGCAACTTACTTTATATTAATTGTGCGTTGCTGATCTTCCTGCACTCGAGTTGGGCATCGCCAGTTGGAACAGTAACTCTCTTGTATGGTAGACATGAGATTTTCGAGATTTTTTGTAAAATTATCATGCTCATTCCCAAATAAATCAATTATTAATGAAGCTTTATGAACTTCAGATTTGTATTGCTGTTTTTCCATCTTGTCCCAAATCCAAAGTAGCTTCACAGTTGTGAAACTATAGGTGTCCATTAAATAAAGGAAACAGTCTACAAACTCTCTACCTAAATGAAGAGAGAGTTCCCTGGGGAAATTTTCATTTTCATTAAGAATGACATATAATAACATCAAGAATCCATCTATGGTGCAGGTGTTTTTCAGTCTTATTTCAACATAGAGTGGTGTACAGGATACTGCTTTGCGGCCAGCTTTGATAGTAAAAACACCTCCCCAAGGAAGAACAGGCCTCCAAAATGAGCGATCTTGGTTATAGTTATTTTTAATTGATGCTTTGATCTCTTCAAACAGTGTCTTCATCCTGCATTTTAAAAGTTTAAGATAGAACATGTAAATTTGTGACTTCATATGTTAAATGCTTGAAATATGTTTAAATGAAAACAAACCTATCTTAAGATTCAAATTAGGGGTGCCTGGCTGGCTCAGGTGGTAGAACATGTGACTCTTGATCTCCTGATTTTAAGTTCGAGCCTCAAGTTGGGTAAAGAGATTACTTAAAAATAAAATCTTAAAAAAAAAAAAAGGATTCAAATTAAATTTGGTCAGGAGGCCTACCAATATAATGAAAAAAATTGAAACAATTCAAGCTGAGCCATTTTTTTGGCAATAGGCATGGCCTCTGGAAAGACCACTAAGAAGTACAATCTTTTTTGAGGTACAGGGTGAGCATTTGATAAGACTTTTATACTAATTATATTGCAGATTTCATCTTTGATATAAGGAAGACCCTGAAATAAAAAATTCTAAACGAAAAAAGCTATTTGAAAATGCAATCCAAATTTGATTGGGTGCATTCCTAATGTAAACCTCTTTCTCCCTTCAAAATATAAGCTGTGCTTTACTTCCCTTTTAATATGCATGATTCCACTTATGAAACTGCTATAATGGAATTCTTAGTTGGGCTACAGAATAATGGCCAATTATATCTGAAAGACCATATATGAGAAGTAATCCCAACGTACTTAACTGAAGAGTTGCACAACTGATACAAAAATAATTTCTAAGCACTTTGGGATTTTTACTTGCAATTTAGGACCATGCTGTAGATTCTATAATTCTAACTATAGAGGCCATGCTGTGAGGATCTGATTCAGAACTTGGTAAAGTAATCTGATTCCCTCTCTTTGCATGTTTTGGGAATGAACTGGGGTGTCCTCCCTATTTAAACTGTTATTTATGCTTCTCCTAACCTTGATGTTAGCTAAGCAATTTGTTTTTAGTCATTGATAGTATTGTAAAAACATGTTCCTGTCCTGTGTGTTATACAAAGCAGAATTTTAAAAAGTTAAAGAATGAGGTCCTTCCTAATGAAACTGAATTGAAAAGATTGCTTCACTTGGCACAATAAATGTCTAAACTAAAAACATCACAGGGTTTCTCAATGGTACTTCTATGGAAAAGTATATATTCATGAAAAAAGAAAGCAAAGCATCTGAGGAAGAGGAAAAGAGAAGTCACAGACTGAGGTGTCTTATTTTGACTATCTTTTCAGGTGCCAAACATATCCTCCGAAACACAACATAAATCCAATACTGAATACTGCAGACCTACGTGTTTTATTTGTATAAGAAATAAAGTCCACATGGCATAAAGTATAGAGTTGTTGAATCACTATGTTGTACACCTGAAACTAATGTAACGTTGTGTCAACTATACTTCAGTTAAAAAAAAAAAAACCTGTTTTACACTTTAAAGAAATTAAATTCAAACCGATTTTACAATATTAGCAGACTGAAAATTCAGTTCTACAATGTATTAAACGAGGGCGTGCACACACACAGTATTTTCGGCTTGAGGCAAGGCTGTGGACTCTAAAATATTCAACACTATATTTAGTCTTAAGTGTAGATGTTTATTCATAGTCGGTAACATGTTGTTGGCTCTAGTCAACCATTTAGCAATCAGAGGGCGTGGCAAATCTGGAGCCTTAGGCAAACACAATCAGTTTCTTCTTAATGTTTCTGAAGATTAAAAAAAATCATATGGCATCCAAATACCTTTGAAAATGAAAATAACTTTCTTTATGGTTTCACTTATTTCTATTTAATTTTTAAAAACTTTGTAGCAAGGTCACAAGCCTGAGCTCAGATTTCCAAATGTTGCATTGGGAAGGAATTGTAAAATCTCTGCACTATTTTCTTCAATTTATCTTTAAAGCATGACCAAATAAGTAACTACAGCAACAGTTATACTTAACAGAAATACACTACAATTATATATATATATAATTTAAAAAATATATACAATTTTATATATAAAAAATATGAAACTAACTTCTTCAGCCTTTCTTTGCGGGGGAGGAAGGAAAAGGGCGGGGGTAGAGAGGATTGAAAGAACTAGAGGACACCTACTCGTTTCAGCATTAAGGTGGTTATTTTTTATAAAATAAAATTACAACAAAAATGAGTAAAAAAAGGTGGTGAAATGGCTGCAAAGAGCTTTACTTAAAATTGTCTTAAGATTTCACCACATTGTCGAAAAGACTGTTTCATTAGGGTCTGTATTAGAAGCCCGGGAGGATAGACCCTGCTGGCATTATTGTCCTGATTCAACAGGCCCACCAGTTTAAATAAACCTGGAAAACTCTCCCGACCTCTATTTCCTTGGCAAAACGACACCTTTCTTTAGCGGTCATCTTCAAGGGTGACAATCTGTACTCCACGCTGGTCGTAAGGACCAGACCATTCGCCCTAGACACTGAATACCGGGCTCCCTAAGAGCCCCTTTCAATCAGCACCCCGAAATAATCTGAAAAACGGCCACGCGCTCCCCCTCGAAGCAGCGCGGGGCTTCGGGGCAGGGACCTGCAGGGCGCGCGGTGGGCGCCCGCCTCCATCCCCGCGCTCCGGCCACGCCTACCCCGCCCCCGGCCCTCTGCGCCCACGAAGGCCTGGCACCACACGGGTGGCACGTCCCCGAGCCTGGAGCAGGTGAAACGGCTGGGGAGCCCTGCCCACGTCCAGGTAGTGTTCCCCTAAACGCCTGGGACGGCGGGCGCTGGGCTGGAGGGCCGGGCCGCGGAAGGCGTTCCCACACCGGCCAGTCTCCGTCCACCAGGAAGCCGACTTCTCGTACCTCCCCGGGGACCGAAAACCGCCGGTGCCGCCGCACCCGTCGCCGCCGCCGCTTGCTCATGGAGAGCCCGTGCTGCCGCCGCCGCCGCCTCATCTACTAGCACCGTCCGCTGTCTGGGCCTCCCCGGCGTGAGTGCGGGGCTCTGGCACGGCCTCCATCGCACCCGCCGCGGCGGGAGCCACAGCAGCTCCAGCGCCCAGGCCCGATCCGACCGGACCCACGGAGCCAGGACCGCAGGACGCGTAGCTTCTTATTACGGAGGAAGATTCGGCCTGACCTCCGCCCCCCTCCCCCCAGCCCTTAGTACCCAGCCGCCTGACGGCACTGCTGCGCAGGCGCGAAGACGCCCCTGCCAAACGTGCGTGTGTCGGTGTGTATACAACGCCCAGATTCGTCCAATAGAAACCAAAATCAGGTGCGGGGGGCGGGACCTTGCAGAGAGGGGCGGTGTTCCAGTGTTAGAGGGTGGGAAGGGCAGCCGGAAGTGGGCAGGGCTTGCGTGGAGGCGGAGTTTTGTTGGCAAACCAGCCAAGCTTTTTGAGGTTTGTAGCGTTTTAGGACCTTGATTTTAGTTTGCTTCTAAGTCTTGTCTTCTTAAATTCTTAACTCAGAAGGGGAGAAGTTTGTTTTCCCAGGAAACTTTAATTATGCAAGCTTTTAAGTATATAATTTTAAAAAGTTGAATTAGTGGGTTAACTGCTCTGTTTAGTGTTCAAGGTAGTAATGGGTCAGGGTGCTGTAATTTACAATAGAAGTTAATAGCATTTATAGCAATTAGATAGCTTTAGTCCCCTTGTAGAGCTGAAAAAAAAATGAGTTTCGGAAATGTTAAAGTACCACACATTAAGTGATGGCTGTGAATTGAAGCCAGAGTTGCTTAATGCTATAGTCTGTGGGCTCGATCAGTTTTCCTACTCAGTAAGCCCCAGTTCTTGTATCATTCCTTAAAGAGTCAGAGCTCATATGGCTTAGCTCCTGGAAAACACAGACCACCCTGGAGAACTGCCTTACCCATTATTATAAATGCGGATACTATTGAGATATTCCCCATCTGTTCAACAAATAATGATTGGGTAATGAAACCCAACTTCCAGAACATGCTATACAGAGAGCTCAAGGACAGCCCAACATATCAGTGTGGTCCTCGATCACAGCGGAATCTGGTAGATCCCTCCTTGACTACTGATTGTCAGTAAGGACTATGGCAGGGACTGGCAGGGACCTTCCTCATTCAACTCTCTCAAAGAGTCCAGTGATAGAGGAAAGGAGGGTAGGAGAGGGGGTTGACTTACTCAAAATAATTACTGCAGGTCATGATGGGAAGAAATGGACATCTTTCAGAGTAGAGGGGGAGGAAAGAGGCTCTGGCCAAAAAGGAAGAATTAATTATGCTGGCACAGTCTGCTCTTTTCAGTTTCCTTGTTTTTCTTATTTCTTATGGCATTTCACAGATGAAGAAACCGAGGTTCTGAGAGATTATATGACTAGTGTGTCTGTGTTGGGATTTACATGCAAAAAGTTTATTCTCAGTATTAAAACTATCCTGCAAGTAGAACACTCTTGAAAAATGTTTATAAATGTGGATTATATGTTCAGTTGACCTTCTCTCACAAGATATGGAATTAATTTTATACTGATTGGGTTATTCTCTTCCTGAAAACAGAACCCAGTTTTGGTGGTTGTCACCATTTCTGGAGAATAGCAGAGAGATGGCTCATTATGCTGAGGCTTAGCTAGGAAACGAAAGCATGGATTCTTTGGATACTTGGATAATTCACAAACTTTACTGAGGCCTTTAACTGAGATTTCCATTCTGCTGCTTCTCTGCTCCTCTTAAAATCTGACAGCTGACTTGCAGGCAGGTTTTTTTTTTTTTAAGACAGCTTTATTGAGGTATAATCGATGTGTAATATATGGGGCATATTTGAAGTATGTAATTTGTGAAGTTTTGGTGTATATATACCCCATCATCTAGTCAAGTGAATATATCCATCATACTTGATTTTCTTGAAGCCCTGTTATAATTTCTTCCTTGAATCCCTCCTTGCCTCCCACACCTAAGCAACCACTGATCTACTTTCTGTCATTATAGACTCATTTGCATTTCTAAAGATTTCTAAAGTGGAATCGGACAGTATGTATTTTTTTTTACTTTGGTCTGGTCTCTTTTACCTATCAGTATATAGACATTTGTCCAAATTATTCTGTGTACCAATAGTTCATTCTTTTGGGTATCTGGGTGGCTCAGTTGGTTAAGCAGCTGCCTTTGGCTCAGGTCATTATCCTGGAGTCCCAGGATCGAGTCCCGCATGGGGCTCCCAGCTCCACGGGGAATCTGCTTCTCCCTCTGACCTTCTCCCCTCTCATGCTCTCTCTCACTCTCTCTCTCTCTGAAATAAATAAAATCTTAAAAAAAATTAAAAAAATTTAATAGTTCATTCTTTAGTTGCTGAGTGTATTCCATTATATGGATGTACTGCAACTTATCCACTCATCTGTTGGTAGACATTTGGGTTGTGTCTAGTTTGGGGCTATTACCAGTAAAGCTGCTATGAACATTCGTATACAAGTCTTTGTGTGGACATATATTTCCTTTCTTCTTGGGTAAATATCTAGAAGTGGAATGGTTGGATCATATAGTAGATGTATGTTTAGGTTTTTAAAAAACTTCTAAATGGTTCTCCAGAGTGGTTGAACCATTTTACATTCCCATCAAAACTGTATTCAGAGTGCCATTTCCTGCACATCCTTACCAATATTTGGTATGATCAGTCATTTTTAATTTTAGCCATTCTAGTAGGTGTGCAGTGATATCTTGTGGTTTTAATATTTTTTTTCCTAATGACTAATGATGTTGAACATCTTTCTATGTGCTCATTTGCTCTCTGTATATATATATATATTTTTTTTTTGTGAAGTGTCTGTTTAGATCTTAGTCCCATTAAAAAAAATTGGATGGTTGTTTTTGTAAGTCTTGAGAGTTCTTTGTACATTCTGGGTACAAGTTTTTTGTAGCAGATATATGCTTTGCAAAGATTTTATTGTGGCATTGGCATGTCTTTTCATTCTCAACAAGAACTTTGAAGAGCAGAAGTTTTAAATTTTAATAAAGTCCAATCTGTTCTTTTATCGATTGTGCTTTCAGTGTCATTTCTAAGAAATCTTTGCCTACTGTAAGTTCACAAAGACCTTTTACTATGTTTTCTTCCAGAAGTTTTACAGTTTAGGCTATATATTTAGGTCTATGCATTTTGAGTTGCTTTTTTTTATGGTTTAAGGCATGGATTCAAGTTCATTTATTGTTGTTCCAGCAATATTTTTTTAAAGATTTTATTTATTTATTTGACAGATAGAGATCACAAGTAGGCAGAGAGGCAGGCAGAGAGAGAGGAGGAAGCACGCCCCCTGCTGAGCAGAGAGCCCGATGCGGGACTCCATCCCAGGACCCTGGGATCATCCCAAGCCAAAGGCAGAGGCTTTAACCCACTGAGCCACCCAGGCGCCCCTCCAGCAGTATTTTTTTAAAGGCTATTCTTTTTCCACTATGCTGCCTTTCTGCTTCTGCCACAAATCAGTTTTTCAGTATCATTTTATAACATATTATTTCATATTATGTGAAATAATTATATATTTCATATTATTCATCATCAGCTATATGTCAGGCCGTGTCTAGCACAGAAATATGTATCAGCCAGTATTCTTTGGTTGCAGAAACTAGAGCTCAAATATTGTCAACTTAATTAAAATAGAAATTTATTAGAAGGATGTGAAGAATAATAGAATTAAAGGAAAAGATGAGCAATTAGGTCTCCGATGACTTGGTTGATCAGAAGGCAGATAGTTCCCCCAGGACAGTAAGATCTTATTAACTAAAGAAGATGGAATGGTGGTGGGCAGATATCTCCCATAGCAGTGCTTCCCAACTCTTTTTCACACCCATACATGGTAAAATGATCAGATTTAGGCAGTGTAAGAGGGTAAACCGACAGATTAGGAAGTGTCTAAATTGGACTTGGTGAAAAAAAAATCCATCACATTTTCTTTATTATGTAATTGTAGGGAAAAGATAAGTATTAGGGTGATATGAAATACGGAATTTATATAAAACTTCTCAATGAAATCTTTTAAAAAATTTGATGAGAAACTTGAGCTTGTTTTCATGATAAGATTTTTATTTCAAACCTTTATTTAGGGCACCTGGGTGGCTCAGATGGCTAGGCGTCTGCCTTCGGCTCAGGTCATGATCCCAGGGTTCTGGGATCAAGTCCCACATTGGACTCCCTGCTCAGTGGGGAGCCTGCTTCTTCCTCTGCCTCTCTCTCTCTGTCTTTCATGAATAAATAAATAAAATCTTTAAAAAAAAACCCTTTATTCAAACTTCATTATAATAATACATAAGGAAAAATGTATCTATCATAATTATGTAGCTTGGTGAATTTTTACAAAGTGAGGACACCTGTTGTGTGTTCCAGTTACATATACTTGCATAACAAATTACCCCTAAACTTGGTGGCTTAAGAAAGCAACATTTATTTTGCTTCTGAATTTGCAATTTGGACAAGGTGTGATAGGTTAATTTAAAGGTTGGGGGCTTGAATCATCTGAAGCCTCCTTCACTTACATGTTTGGCTACTGATGCTCCCCTATTGGCTCTGACTTTAGCTATCTGTGACCAGAACATTCCACGGGGGCTTTCCATGTGATTCCTTGACTTCTTCATAGTGTGGTGGCTGGGTACCAAGGGTGAGCATCCCAAGAAAGAGGGCCAGGCGGAAGCTCCAGTACCTTTGCTAACCCAGCATTGGAAATCATGCAGTTTCAGTTCCAGTGTATTCTGTTTGTTGGACATGAGTCACTAAGACCAGTCCATATAAAAGGGATGGAAATTGGACTTTACCTTCTAATGGAAGGGGTGTCATGGATCTGTGGATATGTTTTTAAACTCCCACACTTACCTAACCAGCTCCCTGATCAAGAAGCAGAACAATACCAGTGCTCCAACCTTGCCTTCCTGTCATTACCTGCTGCCCCAAAGGTAACCACTATTCTGACTTCTAGTAGCATAGATTAGTGTGGCCTGTTTTTGTAATTTATATAAATAGAACCGTACAATATGGACTCTTTTGTGTCTAGCTTCTTTCGCATTGTGAGATTCATTCATGTTGTTCTGTGTAGATTGTTCTTATTACTGCTTAAGATTCTATTTTGTAAATAGCACATAATTTATTTACCCAATTTATTGTCAGTAAGTATTTGGGTAGTTTCCGGTTTTGGCTAATCTGAGAAGTTCTGTCTGATTTGAAATTCTAGTACATGTCTTTTGGGACTTGTATATGTAATATATACATACATTCCTAGGGAAAATACATGTGGGAGAAAAATGACTGGATTCATGGTATGTATCTGTTTAATCCACTTTAATAGGCACTGCTAAATACTTTTCCAAACTCTGCCACCTGTAGTGAGTAATCATGATCATTTAGTAATACTACGGTTTATGCTTGAAATGACTATACACAATCATAATAATGATATTCTTAGATTCTTGATGGTTACCATTGACAGAAGGCTGGGTATAGCTGGCTCTATTGAGCAGTATTGTGGCATTTCCAGCATGTTGTCTTCTCACCTGATGGCTCAGGGCTATAAGAACAAGTGTTTCAGTGAACACAGCAGACCTTACGTGGCCTTTTATGACCTAACATCAGAAGTATACCCAGTTTTTGTATACATAAGTAGGTGATAACAAATAGCAGGAGATGATTTATTTTTTTTTCAGTTGATGAAACATCTTTTATTTGTCATCAATCAGAATTCAGATATTTTGATCTTTTAAGATTGTAGTCTAATCGTTCTTTCGCTGACAAGTTTAAGGTTGAAATTCCCTGTGGTAATGACAATGGATTTACAGTCTGTTCAGGTTTTTCATATCAAGTACCTCAAAATAGTAACGATGTTTTTCCCTAAACATACACAGATGTTGATTTACTCATCTTAATAAGCATTATTTGGGATCTGATTATTAGTAGTAAACTATTTTTTTTAAGATTTTATTTAATTATTTGACAGAGAGAGACAGCGAGGGCAGCATAAACACAAGCAGGGGGATTGGGAGAGGGAAAGCAGGCTTCCCACTGAGCAGGGAACCCAATGTGCGACTCAATCCCATGACCCTGGAATCATGACCTGAGCCAAAGGCAGATGCTCAATGACTGAGTCACCTTGGCACCCCAGTGGTAAACTATTTTTAATATCAGTTTTCTGAAAGGCAAATTTTTGCTTCGAATAAACTTTCTTGGTAGATGTTAAAATAGGTCCAGAAGGATAATGAAGTGAGTATCCTGGGATAGTAAAAGCGCCTGAAAAAGCGAGAGAGAGGACGACTTTGATATTTGACCTTGGAGACAGCCTATTTGAAGAAGTCCTCATACAGGTACAGCCAGCCCATGATGACTTGTCAAGGAGAGACAGTGGAATAAAATACCCTGATATCATTTTTCTCCCCCCTGTGATTGTGACATGTTGTCAATGCTTTTATTACTGTATTCTTTGAAAGAGGCACTTTTAGTATCTCCTTTGCTTCATTGGTTGACAGTATTGATGATTTCCATGTTGGTTGATAAAAATGAGTTGATTCAACAATTGCATAAGGTCAGATCCATTATACTCCTGTCTTTTGTGTTGTGATTGTCATATATTTTTACTGCTACATGGGAACTTAAGAAATAAGAAGAAAAAAAAGCCCTTTTTTATCTACCTACATGTTCACCATTTCTGGTTCTTTTCTTCCTTTTCTGTAGCTCTAAGTTTCCATCTGGTCTCATTTCACTGCAGCCTGAAGAACTTCCTTTAATATTTTCTGTATTGCATATCTGCTATGTTGGTTTTTTAAAAATGGCTGTGCATTCTTTGACACTTTTTCCACTAAGATACTGAGTCTTTATCCCCTCCTCTTGAATCTGGGTAGGCTAGTGATTTCTTTGACCTCTACTGAACAGCAGAAATGAAACACTTCTGAGATTAGGTCATAAAAGACTGTGAAGTTCCTGTTTTATTCATTTGAACACTTGGTCTTAGGGCTCTGAGACACCATGTGAGAAGACCACCATGCTGGAGAGGCCACATTCTGGTCAACAGAGTCAGCCAAACCCAGTGGTCTAGTCATCCCTGCTATGGTGCCAGATATGTGAGTGAAGCTGTCTTGAGTCCTCCAGACTTCTCATTTACCAGGTGAATACCCCAAATAGCTTCTCTTGATACCACAAGGAATGTAAAGATCACCAAACTTGCCCAAATTCCTGATTTTCTTAATCATGAGCTATAATAAAATTATTGTTTTTTTTAGCAGTTACATAGTATTAGAGAAGTGGAACAAAATTTGGAGTGCTGTTGTAGCAAAAATCTAAAGCATGGCACTAGCTTTGGGACAAGATGTGAGGCAGAAATTGACAGGGCTTTGAGAAGACTGTTAATGGGATCCTGACAGTCATTGAAGAAGATGTCAACGAGAGCTTAAAAAATAAAGAAAATGTTTTTTGGAAGCTGAAGGAAAGGAGGATCTTGTTCTGTTATGACAGATGGTTTAGCAAATGTGATAACATGGATAATCATAAAATGTATTTAATGAACTGATGGATCTGGCTTAGGAGACTTCCAGACAGAATGCTGGAAGTTATATTTTATATATTTGTTTTTAAATTATGTATCATAAGGTATGGATAGACAGAGCTGTACTAAAGAAGGAATTATTCAATTTTCAAACAGAATTTAGAGGAACTATGTAGGAATAAGATCTGAAAATGAAACTATTTCTTATCCTAAGTTTCTCCCAGCAGAACATACTCAAAGAAAGAGCCACAGAATGAAGATCAAATTCAAGGCTCTGTAAGAAAATCATGGGCTCAAGGTAAAGATGAGGCTGAGGATGTGACTGTAAAACCTTTTGTTATGAGTTCAGAAAGAGATAAAAAGCCTTGTAAGGTTCTTAAGGGGTTGTAGTATAGACACTCTCTCCCGAACAGTAAGGCCTCTCAGATTCTTAAGGTTATTGTCCCACAGTAGCTTCACAGGGGGCCCAGGGTAGAACAGGGCTTATCTAGAAGATATTTGTAGATTTGGCTTTTAATATTCAAAAAATCCAACATTTTTAAAGTAATAATATCAGTTTACACTGAAACACACATACACACACACACCACCACCACCACCACCACCACCACCACCAAATGAAGACTGTACAAAATGAAGAGAGACTTCTGGGTCCTTAAACTTCTGTGGGCAGGAAGCACGTTCAGTAGGCTGCTTAGCTACAGAAATGGATTAGTTCTATGGAAAAGGAAGAATGATAATAATGAACTAATAATGAACTGGTAACATTTATCCAGCTTGATTTTATAATTTCAAAGGATTGGTGACTTTCTATTTTCTCTGTGTATTAAATGGGTATCTATTTATGGCACTTGTTCTATGTCTGTCATACCACCCTATTCTGGGCATGTGTGGGACAGATAACTTGTCTCTTTAGTTTGCAGATTTGCAGATCTAGATCTGATCCCAGGAAACTGTGTGGAGCCTCACCCATACTTGGGACTTGATTTATTTATTTATTTTTAAAGATTTTATTTATTCACTTGACAGAGATCACAAGCAGGCAGGGAGGCAGGCAGAGAGAGGGAAGCAGGAGCCCCACTGAGCAGAGAGCCCAGGACCCCGGGATCATGACCTGAGCCAAAGGCAGAGGCTTTAACCCACTGAGCCACCCAGGTACCCCGGGACTTGATTTAGATGATAAGATCCTGAACCTGAGCTTAATGCCATAATGGAATGAAATTTTGGGGAGTCTAGAGAAGGGGCAAATATATATTACATAGGGAGGATTATGAATGTTTTTGCCCAGAGAGTAGACTGGCAGTTTAAAATAATCTCCACAAATTCTTTGGCATTCTTCCTATTTGGAGAGCTATGTTCTTTCCCTTTGAAATGCATTAGCTTGTGATTGCTTCAACTATGGGATATGGCAGAGGTAATGCTTTGTGACTTCTGGGTCTAAGTCATAAAAGATCATGTAGATTCTGTCTCATTTGCTAGAACTCTTGGTCTCAAAGCCAATAGGTGAGAAGTCTGACCACCTTGAGGCCCCATGTTGGTGGTGCTGTATATAGGCTCTTTGTTCTACAGTCACTGACAAGCCTGGCCTTCCAGCCGTCTCTGCCAATGCACTAGATAATTGAGAGGAGCCATATAGATTAAGCCACAAATGTAAGTGAATGCATCTAGTGAGCTTGACTGATGTCACAAGGACAAGGTTGACCCAGCCATGTCTTTCACAAATCTCCAACTCACAATATTGTAATATATAGTAAAATACTTGTTTCAAGCCACTGAGATTCAGGGTAGTTTGTTACCAACTAATATGTAACTAGAACATATGCTGATGATGAATTCTCTCTACTTTTGTATTTCTGAAAATTTTGTATGTTTCTGCCTTCATTTCTGATCATTACTTTTCTATATAAAGAATTTTAGATAGTCTTTTTCTCTAAGTACTAAAATGTTATTCATTCTGTTGTTTTCTGATTTTCATTCTTTCTCTTGAGAAGCAATGGTAATTCCTACTAACACTGAATATAATGTTTCTTTTTTTTTTCCTGGATACACTGAAGGTTTCCTCATTATCTTTGGTTTTTAGAAATGTGATTACAATATGTCCCCTATCCTGCTTTACTTTATTGAGCTTCTTGGATCTATGGGATTATGTTTTTCATCAGATTTGAAAAAAGAAAACTCCCATTATCTTGAAAAAATGTATTTTTCTGTGCCAATATCTCTCTTCTCCCCAATTACAATTATGTTAGCTGCTTAATATTATCTCACAGGCCATTGAGTCTCTGTTCATTTTTTTTTTAACCGTTTTTCCTTTCTGTGTTTACTTAGAATCATTTCTATTCCATGTCTTCAAGTTTACTTGTCTTCTCTTCAGCAGAGTCTAATCTGCTATGAGAGTTAACCCATTGAGTTATTTTTTCATTTCACATACTGTATTCTTCTAGTTGTAGAATATCTTTTGGTTTCTTTTTATATTTAACAATTTTCTATTTTGAGGTATCCTACTTTTCCTTAAATCTTTAACCATATTTATAATAGTTGTTATAGAATCCTCTACTAATTTAATCATCTCAGTCACATCTATGTCAGTTTGTATTGACTGATTTTTTTCTTTGTTATAGTTTTTATTTTCCTGCTTCTCTACATACCTAGTAATTTAAAAAAATATTTTATTTATTTATTTGACAGACGGAGATCACAAGCAGGCAGAGAAGCAGTCAGAGAGAGAGGAGGAAGCAAATTCCCTGCTGATCAGAGAGCCCAATGTGGGGCTTGATCCCAGGACCCTGGGATCATGACCTGAGCTGAAGGCAGCAGAGGCTTTAACCCACTGAGCCACCCAGGTGCCCTGATACCTAGTAATTTTTTAAAAAAGATTTTATGTTTTTAGAGAGAGAGCAAGTACATGAATAGGGGGAAGAGCAGAGGGAGAGATAATCTCAAGCAGACTGTCCACTGAGTGCAGAGCCCAATGTGGGGCTCCATCCCAGGATCACAAGATCATGACCTGAGCCAAAACCAAGAACAAGAAACTCAACTGACTGATCCAGTTAGGCACCATTACATGCCTAGTAATTTTTAATGTATGGTTGTTATGTTGTGAGTTTAGATTTTGTTGTGCTTAATGGAGTGTTTTCTTCTGGCAAGCAGTTAATTTACTTACATATCAGTTTGATTATTTTGAAGCTTTGTTTTTAAGTTCAATTTTGAGATGATTCTACATTCACATGCACTTGTAAGAAGTAATACAGAGAGATCCTGTGTACCCTTTATCTGATTTCCCCAAAGGTAGCATCTTGGATGACTATGGAACAATATTATGATCAGGAAATTTATATTGATACAACTCAATGACTTTATTTAGATTTCACCAGTTTTACATACACTTATTTGTCTGTGTGCATATGCACTTAGTTCCATGTGATTTTATCATATGTGTAGGTTAGTGTGATTACCAACACAATCAAGACACACAGCAGTTCCATCACAAGAATCTTCTTTGATAGCCATAGTGGGTTTTTCACTTAGAATATTTCTTGACATTTATCCAAGTTGTATGTGTCAATAGTTCATTCCTTTTTTATTGCTAAGTAGCACTTCATGTTCTAAATATACCACAGTTGTTTAACTATTCATACTTTATAGGACATTTGAGTTATTTCCAGATTCTGGTAACTGGAAATAAAGCTGTTATGACCATTTTTGTATAGGTTTTTATGTGAACATAGTTTTCATTTCCCTGGAATGAATGCTTAAGAGTACAATTGCTGGGTCATATGATAACTGCATGTATAACTTTGGTTGCCATTTTACAATCCCACAAACAATGTGTGGAATGCTCCAGTTTCTCTACATTCTCATCGGTATTTAATGTTATCTTATTTTTTATTTTAGCCATTCTGATACTGTGTAGTACCATCTTATTGTGCTTTTTATTTGCATTTCCAGAGTGGTGCATGATATTGAATGTCTTTTCATTTGGTTATTTGCCGTCTGTATATTCTCTTTAGTAAAATGTCTGTTTATGTCTGTTCTAATTTCCTAATCAGATTATTTGGCTACTGTTTTGAGAGTTCTTTATGTATTCTAGGTACAAATTTTGTTGAATTTGTGGTTTGAAAGTATTTTCTGTCAGTCTTTCTTTTTTAAATCTGACTCTGTTATTTATTTATTATTTGAGAGAGAGAGAGAGAGAGAGAGAGAGAGAGAAAGAGCAGTGGGAGGGGCAAAAGGAGAGAGAGAATCTTAAGCAGTCTCCCTGTCCTGTTGACCCGTGCAGAGCCTGACGTGGAGCTTGATCTCAGAACCCTGAGGCAAAATCAAGTGTCGAATGCTTACCCAACTGATCCCCTTTTCTCTCAGAGAAATAGTGCCCCTTTTCTCTCAGTTTTTAACTTGTCTTTTCATCCTCTTAACAGGGTTTTTCACAGTGTAAAAGTTTTTAATTTTGAAGTGCTCTAATTTATTATTTTTTGTTGTGTTTTACTTTTGGCATCAAGTCTAAGAACTCTTTGCATATAGCCTTACATCCAAATGATTCTTTTTCTGTTTTAAAATCAAATTTTTATAAATTTATGTTTTACATATAAAATTCATTTTAAGTTAAGTTTTTCTATTAGATGGAGGTTTAAGCCAAGGGTCATCTTTTTGTGTATATGTATGCAGTTGTTCTGGCATTGTTTGTTGGAAAAAGGCTATATTCCTTCAATGAATTGGTTTTGTACCTTTGTCAAAAATCAGTTGGGCATTTTGTGTGTGTGTGTGTGTGTGTGTGTCCATTGGTGGGTTCTTTATTTGGTTACATTGAATTGTGTGTCTATCGCTCTGCCAATACCACAGTCTTCATTAGTGTAGCTATATAGTGATACAGCTGTATGGCATGCAAAAAGGAGTTAATATAGGCATCCTGTCACTGCTTTCCTTAGAATGGGCTGCTTCCAAGTTTGGCCCATGGCTAGCATCTGATAATTAGGATTTCAGGATAAGCTCTCACCATCCTAACTGATCAGAGTGGCTCACTGTGCCTGAACTGCAAACAGTGATTGTTGATGCTGAACATTTGCTTTCCTTCTGGGAATCTGAAATTTTAGCCTAGTCTGCTTCCCTGCTTGTGCTTGCTCTCTCCCTCTCTCTCTGTCAAATTAAGGAATATATATATTCCTTAATTTGACAGAGAGGCAGAGATCACAAGTAGGCAGAGAAGCAGGCAGAGAGAGAGGGGGAAGCAGGCTCCCCACTGAGCAGAGAGCCCAACATGGGGCTTGATCCCAGGATCCTGAGATCATGACCTGAGTCAAAGGCAGAGCTTAGCCCACTGAGCCACCCAGGTGCCCCAAATAAATAATATTTTTAAAGCTACTTGAGATCCTCTGACATTCTGTATGATTTTTAGAATAAGATTATCTTATGTCTACAAAAAACCTTTATTGGGATTTTGATAGGAATGGGATTAAACCTATCAATCAAGGTGAGGGGAAATTGCCATGTTTACAATACTTAGTCTACCAACCCATGAACATAGTATAGTTCCTTTTGGTTCGGTCTTCTTTGATTTCTTTTATTAGCATTTTGTAATTTTCAGCATACTGATTCAGTACGCATTTTGTTAGATTTATGCTTAAGAAGCTGATTTTCTTTGAAGCGATTGTAAATAGTAGTATTTTAAATTTCAGTTTCCATGTGTTCATGGTTAGTATGAAGTTTGTTTTTAAAGTATTATTAAGGTGATATAAAGTAGTTATTTAGGACTAGATTAGCCCTACTCCTAAAGTATAGTCTTTCTGAGGTCTCCCTTGAATGCTGCAGAATTTTCAGTAAGGTCTTTCTACTCTGGAGATCAGAATTAGAATGTCTCCCAGACTTGGGTGAACTCCAATAGTTTGTTCAGCTCACAGCTGCCTGGTAATTTTTCTTTTTCCAGTGCTAGTTCTTTGTGCAGCTTTGTAAATTCTATGTGTACATACAACTTATTGTCTGGCAAAGACTCATGCACACTTCTGGATCTTTTTCTTCTCTCTGGTACTCTACCTCACAACTTCCAGCAACTTTGTCCAGTATACCTCATAAATCTGAAAAAAAGGTGACATTAATAGTCATATATTATCTTCACTGATTTCTTGTCCTCTTCTCCCTCTCCTGTTGATTATATCCTTCTACTTAATTTTTCAAGGGTGTAAATAAAACTGAAAATACCTCCACATCAGTCTTCAATCCTAGAAGAGGTTGACTGAAAGAGATATAATCATGGTCAAGCTCTGGAAGTTATATGATTCCTGCTTGGTCCCTCCATGGTGATCTGTCTTTGATTTTATACCCAAGATGACCACCCATGATAACATTTGATCACTAGTTTTTCTTTTTACTAGGAGTCCCGAGAGAGGTCTTTGTCTGGGAGGTGATAGTACAAAACAGCAAACATGCAAACTAACTGTTCGGGATATAAAGACTAGAATGTCTCTTGCTTTTGTTCTCTTCCCTTGACATAAACATATAAATTATCCTGTGAAAACAGATTGGCCTAAACTTTGCTTACTATGCTGTCATAGTGCCAGTTTCCAAATGAGCATATTCAGATTTACAGGAACCATTGTGACATTGCAAATGGCTGAAAAGTACCCTGCCGGTCTCACTGGCCTGACTCACAGGATTGTCCAAGGTTTATCTGGTCAGAGGGTTCCTGTATCATGCACTTGAAGCTGAGCCTTGATGACATTTTTTTTTTTTTTACTTTATTTAAGCTTTATTTAAACATATGATGTAACCCCACCACCCTCACCCAACCCCTCTTCCCCCCACCCCCCTCAGTTTGTTTTATGACATTAAGAGTCTCTTTTGGTTTTTCTCCCTCCCGATCCCATCTTCTTTCATTTTTACTTTTCCTACCACCTTAACTCCCACCCCCGTTGCATCTCCACTTCCTCATATCAGGGAGATCATGTGGTAGTTGTCTTTCTCCAGTTGACTTATTTCGCTAAGCATAATACGCTCTAGTTCCATCCATGTCATCGCAAATGGTAAGATTTCATTTCTTTTGATGGCTGCATAGTATTCCATCGTATATATATACCACATCTTCTTTATCCATTCATCTGTTGATGGGCATCTAGGTTCTTTCCATAACTTGGCTATTGTGGACATTGCTGCTATAAACATTCGGGTACACGTGCCCCTTTGGATCACTACGTTTGTATCTTTAGGATAGATACCCAGTAGTGCAATTGCTGGGTCATAAGGTAGCTCTATTTTCAATTTTTTGAGGAACCTCCATACTGTTTTCCAGAGTGGTTGCACCAGCTTGCATTCCCACCAACAGTGTAGCAGGGTTCCCCTTTCTCCGCATCCTCGCCAGCATCTGTCATTTCGTGACTTGTTCATTTTAGCCATTCTGACTGGTGTGAGGTGGTATCATTATTTTAAAAAGATGTTTTCTCTTTGCTCTTGCTAAAATGTGAAAATGTGAGATTAGTTTACCAATTTGTCTAGGTACAGATGTGAAGGGATGAACATATAAAAAGATACAGAAACATGGCTTAGCTCTGTTTTGTGCCATTTAATCACAAAATTTGCATTAGGAGGTAATTATTGCCCACTCTGGTTCTTATGCTAGTTTTATGATAAGTCACTGGAGGAGCATGCTTTTTTTTTTTAACCACATCTGTGATTATAATACTCCTACCACTAATGGTTTCTGTCAGTAGAATTAAGAGAAATCAATAAATCTATTTTAAAATGTTTCACTGATTTTTCTATTGGAAATAACAGAGTTCAGTGGTAGTCAGTGTAGGGAAACCCAGTTTCTCTGCAGGATTCTAGACTGAAAGTCCATGTGGCAATTCAAATAGGAGAAAGTTCAGTTTAGAATTTGAAACTTGTTCTATTGTTGATAAGATTAGTGATTGCCTATACTGTAAGCTTCAGAATCATTTGTGGAATTAAAATATATACAGATATATTGCTCAGCCATAAAAAAGAATGAGATCTTGTCATTTACAACAACATGGATGGACTTAGCATTATGTTGTGTGAAATAAGAAAAAAAATACTGTATGATTTCACTTATATGTGGAATCCAAAAAACAAAACAAACAAAAAACAGAAACACTCATAAATACAGTGAACAAACTGATGTTTACCAGAGGGGAAGGGGTGGGGAGGATGGACAAAATGGGTGAAGAGGAATGAGAGAAACAGTCTTCCAATTACAGAATGAATTAAGTTGGAAGGCTAAAAAGTACAGCATGGGGAATGTAAGTTAATGGTATTGTAATGTTACTGTATGGTGACAGATGGTAGCTCGCTTGTGGTGAGCGTAGCATAACTATGGACTTGCCAATCACTATGTTGTGCATGAGAAACTAATGTAACATTTTTTATCAACTATACTTAAATTAAAAAAAAGTTATAAATACTGTACTTGCTCCCATCTACTTGAAAAGAAAATACAAATATGAGGATTCCACTTCTAAATACTGAAATAGTAGGTTTGGGTGGGACCTAGAAATATGTATTTTTTTTTAAATCTTCATAGTTCTTTTTTTTCTCATTACATATTTCTTTATTGGTTATTATTATTAACATATAATGTATTATTTGCCCCAGGGGTACAGGTCTGTGAATCATTAGGCTTACATACTTCACAGCACTCACCATATCACATATCTTCCTCAATGTCCAAACCCAACCACCCTCTCCCTACCCGCCTCCCCCCAGCATCCCTCAGTTTGTTTTGTGAGATTAAGAGTCTCTTATGGTTTATCTCCCTCCCAATCCCATCTTGTTTCATTTTTTCCTTCCCTACCCTCAAGCTCCCAACTCTGCCT
>ML104348.1:0-17406 GCA_003697995.1 Taxidea taxus jeffersonii
AAAAAAAAAAAAAAATCAGCCCTGACATTGGAATAAGATGTAGTTTGTCTTAGGGTCCTATCTTCACCGTTAGAGGCCATGTCGCTTTCAGCGATTTAAGCTACTAAACATTTATTATATGTGTACTGCATGCCATGCAATTGAAATATAAAAAATAATATGACATGGAATCTACCCTCAGTTTTCTCACATTCTATTTAGAGACATACATAAGGGAAGAGTTAAAGACAATGTAAAGGAAATTTCTGGTCCCGAAGGAAGTGTATCTGTCTCCATCTGTGTGTAAAGGGATGTGGTTGTCAGTATGTTTGTGTGTGGGAGGACAGAGAAGGGAAACTTTCTGGTAGAGGGCTGAAACCCGGATTGGCCTTTAATCATTTTACTTGGCTGTCCTTCCATTTTCTATAATTTGGAGGAAATAACGCTGAGGGTACTTCTGCATGGCAGGAGAGTTAATATGATAGTATTACTGGAATCTGTCACAGAGCATGACAGCTTAGCTTGGAACAGAGTAGAACCTAACACAAAGCCCACTGTAAGAGGACAGGATCTGGGAAGGAAGGCTTGTATTGGAACGGCAGTCTATGAGATGTTGGCATAAAATCCCCAGCTCTGCATACCAGGAAGGAAGAAATCTTGTCCATTAGATGAATCATGATAGCTGAAAGATTGGAGCAGTGGGAAAACAAAAGAAAAGACATCTCTAGGAGAGAGAGAATTTTTCCAAAACCAAGGGATCAGAAAAAATGATTATCTACAGAAAAGCTAGGTGGCAAAGCCAGAGTCATCAGGCCTGGATAAAGGAACATGAGTCTAGACTTTAAGCAGAGGGAATGTTGGGATTGGAACAGGCAAGAGAAAAATGGAGTCAAGGACCTAGAGGGCAAGAGACAGATTATCAGGATGAAAAGTTTGACATAGTGCATGGAGGCTAAAGGCCAGTTGCAGAAACTGAGATCCATGGGTCATGTCAGGTAAATAATGGCCTCTTGCTTCTATATTCTTGATAATTTAGACAAAGCTTTTTAATCCTCCTGTTTAAGGTTAGCATTCATCTAGAAATCAAGGTAGGACCAAGTCTAAAAAAAGGGCTCACATGACCCCTTGGAGAAATGGTTGGCAAAAATCGAGAATTCAGATCTGAAACTTTATAGTAAATTCCTTGACTCACTGAAAGTTAGCCAACAATAAGACCAAGACTAAATATAATATAGAGAGCCCCTAGGGCCAGAGCAGAGCAGCAGTGGACTATAAACCCTGGTTTGCGTCGGTGACTGGTCGGGTGGCCTTGGACAAGTCAATAACCTCATCTTCACATTCCTCATTTGCATTTGACTGTGGCTTGGGGAGGCTTAATAGTGATTTTTTAAAAACATCCTTAATTTAGTTTTATTTATTTGTTAATATTTATCCTGACCATACTTAAAGTAGAATTTAAAGAAGCAGCTGAGTTTATATAGGACTTAATATATTGACTATGCGCTAGTGGAATAATCTTCTTTGTCCTAATCATGGACAATTGCAAATTACTTGAGCCCAATGTTCAACTGTCTTTAACTTAGACACAAAATAATATATTGCACAGTTTTTCTTTGTGCATATATTTATTACAGACAAGGCCAGTTTCATTTACAAATTTAACTTATTGTGAAAAACTGCTACACTTTACATGTTTTTTGTTTGTTTTAATTAGGGAAAAGGGAACTTTAGTCAAGGTTAGGATAAAACAGTGCTTATAGTTTAAAATTTTCCTTTTCAGTTTGCTAATAAAAAGACACTCACGTTTTAAGAATTCCTCCTAAGTCACAGAATCATTTGGCTAAAACTGCTGGCAATGTAAGCAAAACTATCTTTTCAAATTGCATTTCCTTCTGATTAATGGTGGTAGAAGCGTACTGATTAATGCATGTATTTTGAGATTGCTACTGAAGGCCCCACTGTGGGTCATCATGTACAAGTTTGAAAATCAAAGCATGATGTATTCAAAGGAGTAAATCTGACATTGATTTCAAAGGCCATAGAAATTTTAACCAAAGATTTTAAAGATAATTTCTATAATCTATTAAAATTGTCTCAGATATTTAATTATTTATACAGTATGTTTAAATATGTGACCTGAAATGAAGCTGAAGGTAATAAAAGCAAGACTAATTCTGGATAGATGACTTTAATAATAATTTAGGAGACTCAAATTACAAAGACTGTTAAGAAAGTAAATTTCTATATTTTAAAATAATGGAATAAGATCAAGGTCGTTATATTATTAGGTAAGACAGAAAAGTACAGTTGTATGAAATTTCAAAGTCACTTCATTTATAGTCTTTTAAAATTTAGGAATAACTTAAACTGACTAAAGCACTTTCATCCATGAACAGCTAGACTCTAGAATGTTCTTAAAATCATCTAAGACTCAGGGCGCCTGGGTGGCTCAGTGGGTTAAAGCCGCTGCCTTCGGCTCAGGTCATGATCCCAGTGTCCTGGGATCGAGCCCCGCATCGGGCTCTCTGCTCTGCGGGGAGCCTGCTTCCTCCTCTGCCTGCCTCTCTGCCTACTTGTGATCTCTGTCTATCAAATAAATAAATAAAATCTTAAAAAAAAAATCACCTAAGGCTTGGTTACATTGAAAAGACTCTAATACTCTGTAAAGTTGCTCTGCCATAAGTAATAATTCCCTTCTTTAATAATATAGTTGATTCATGATTATTGAAAACTCCCAGGCTATGTGTTTGCTGGCAGTAAGTAAAATTTTAAAAATTACCTAATATAGAGACCATATCAGTGGGATTTCTTGCTATGATGGATTGAATCATGTCTCCTCAAAATCTGTGCAAGTCTTAACACCCAGTATCACAGAATGTGACCTTATGTAGACATTGAGTCATTACTTAGGTAATCAAGTTAAAATGGGACCTTTAGGGGGAGCCCTAAATCTGGTATGACTGAACCTTGTTAAAAGGGACAATCTGGATACAGAGACAGACATGCACGGAGGGAAGATGATGTGGGGAAAAAACAGAGAATGTCTTCTACAAGCTGAGGGCTAACAGACCCTAGGAGAGAAGTCTGGGACAGACTCTCATGGTCCACAGGAGGAACCAGCCCTGCTAACACCTTGATTTTGGACTTCTGGCTTCTAAAACTAAGAAAATAAGTTTCTGTTGTTCCAAGCCACCCAGTTTGTGGCTCTTTTTTACTACTACTCCTGCAAATTAATACTTGTCCTCTGGCTTCCTATTAAGTTTGCCCAGTGAGAATCAGCAGAAGGTGAGAAGAGAAACTGAGGAACACAGAATCAGGGCATTTGTTTCTCCTGGCCTGGCACTTTCCTGGCAAACCCTGAGGTTAGCCGCATTCTCCCTAGGGTGCCTTCTCCATACACTTGTTTCTTCTAGACTCTGGAAGGCACTCTCTCTCCTTGGTTCTTCAGTTTCAGGTGTTCAGAGAGTTCCCTGCTGCTGCAAGGTTCAGGGGCATGTGTCATCTCTTATGTTCACCTTAATCTTTCCTACTTTTTAAAGAAGAATCCCTTTATTCAACTCTTATGGAAGTATCTGCTTTGTATGTCACACCTTTTTCTTGACAGGACCTTGATTCCCCTCCTAAAGGGAATTGATTACCCTCTACTTTGTACTATTACTGGGCATTGTACATATGACAGCACTTATCACTTGTATTATAATGATTTGCTTAAGTCTTTGCATCTATAAGAGAAGTTCCTTAAAAGCTATTTATTCTATATAGTAAAGTCAGCACCTTACACAGATTCTGGCATAATGTAAGTCCTTAAATTATAATCAGCAAAAAGATGCATAGATGATATATTTATTTAAAAAATTTTTTTAAAGATTTTATTTATTTATTTGACAGACAGAGAGCACAAGTAGGCAGAGAGGCTGGCAGAGAGAGAGGGGGAAGCAGTCTCCCCGCTGAGCAGAGAGCCCAATGTGGGGCTCAATGCCAGGACCCTGAGATCATGACTGAGCCGAAGGCAGAGGCATTAACCCACTGAGCCACCCAGGCGCCTGATATATTTATTTTTAAATGTTTGCATACCCTGTGTAAATGTTAGCATATCCTATTTTGTGGATAACCTCAGAAGGAGACTTCAGGTAGCTAACAAAAATAAGCATTATATAATATTAAACATTAATAGGTGAAGAAATTAAAACTATAGAGTCCTAAATTCAGGGAAAGAAACATGAATGTAGGAATAAGATTAGTACATGAAACATCATAATATACAGACATAGCATTATTTTATACTTATATTTGTTTTAGAAAACAAATATGGCTCTGTGTTTTCTAACAGATAATGTGAAGGCAAAAGCAGCTTAGTTATCTGAATCGTGGTGTAAATATATTAAATACCAAGTAATTACTTAGGCAATGTGCACATATTCCAAATACTGAGACCAGATGCAAATATTAATCTCCAGTGAATCTTCATGAAGAGGTGAGCATGTCACATCGTGAACAATGGCTTCAATATGCTTCCACAGATAATTAAAAAAGGAGTTTCATAAGGATGTTTTTGCACTATACTCTCCTGAGCCTAAACAATGTTCAGTAAAGACTGTTCCAATGAAACAGGCTACACAAGGCATTTTTGTTGAGGTCCCCTGCCAGAGAGGATTACTCTAAGCTTACATTCACAGGACCTAGAATATATAATTGCTTAATAGTCTTGATGTTATGATTCATGCCCATAATATCTATATCATAAATACTATTTTTCTCACAATGATTTCTGTATTTGGTGGCAATGATTTTAAGTCTTACAAGTACTAGGAATGCAGATAACCATGGTCAACTGTTATAGATGAAAATACATGGTTTTATAGAAAGCCAGGCTGTGAGATAGAACTGCTTATGAATATTTTTAACCACCTGGTTAAGTTTATTTCATATTTACAAAGAGCTATGTTTAAATGTTTAAAATGGAAATACATTTTAAGTGAATGGATACAAGCAAGTTTGTAAAAGCCAGAAAATAGAAATATCCCTTTTGTTTCTCCTACATTTTCCAGAACAAGTTTCAGTAAATAATGAGATTTTGAGCCCTGTCTCAGCTATTTGAGATGAAAAACATTACTGAATAAATATTTTTAAAAGATCTATGTGAGATAAAATCTCACACTCCACACCTATTTCTTTTTGCTGCCCCAGGGGGAAGAACATATCAGGAGGAAGTTCACAGATGGCTTACTGCTTGTGCTCAGAAGAGAAAAAGGAAAACTCACACTGATTTTTTTTCAAAAGATTTCAAATCCAGTGCTTACAAATCTCAGTGTGTAAAAAGCAGAGTTATTATGGCCCAGTTTTGAACCTATCTACTAACAAATTAGAGGTCTCTAGTGAGGAAAGAGAGAGAGTGTGTGTGTGTGTACGTGCACATGTGTAGGATGTATTTACAGTATATCCTATACTTGCCAAAGAAAAAATAAAGACATTTTGTTTCAGGACCAAACAGCTTCCCTTAGTCTCACCTGGGCATCTTCAATCAGTGGTCTTTTCATTATCTCGATGAGCTGGAAGGAGAAAACTCAGATTTTGACTTTCAGCATCATCCTATCTCAGGAGCCAGACTGGCTTTTCTTCCTTCCTTCCTTCCCTTCCTTCCTTCCTTCCTTCCTTCCTTCCTTCCTTCTTTCCTTCCTTACTCCCTTCCTTCCTTCCTTCCTTCGTTCCTTCCTTCCTTCTTTATTTTTTTTTTAATTTTTTTTTTAAATTTATTTATTTGTCAGATAGAGAGAGAGAGCACAGGAGCGAGCACAGGCAGACAGAGAGGCAGGCAGAGGCAGAGGGAGAAGCAGGCTCCCTGCCGAGCAAGGAGCCCGATGTGGGACTCGATCCCAGGACGCTGGGATCATGACCTGAGCCGAAGGCAGCTGCTTAACCAACTGAGCCACCCAGGCGTCCCCCTTCCTTCTTTAATATTGTATTCATTTGTTTGACAGAGAGTGGGGGCGCACACAAACAGGTGGAGCAAGAGGCAGGAGAAGGACAAGCAGGCTCCCCGACCAGCAAGGAGCCCAGGTAGCCCAACGTGGGACTTGATCCCAGGACTCTGGGATCATGACCAGGGCCGAAGGCAGACGCTTAAGCAACTGAGCCACCAAGGCACCCCTTGACTTTTGTTTCTTCATGTGGAAGCACTAAATTCCTTGTAATAAAATTTGTCATACTGCCTATGATTAACATGACTCTGTATGTCCCTCATAATAGTATAGTACCATAATTTAGTTTGGGTGGCTTTGTTTTTGTTCTACTACTCAGCCACCAGGATGGTCTTAGTACCCTCTGTGAAAATTGTATTTATATAAATTTTATATATAAATATAATGCATATGTATATATATAAGATTTTTATATCAGTACTTGTGTCTACTTTTGGGTCACTCAGTATCTTGTCAGTTTTTCTTAACTTAGGAAACGCAATATGTTTCTGGAAGCTTATAAAGACTTCTCTTATGTCTTCAGTTTACTTTTTGCTCCTCGTATGCCAAGATTCCCTTCCTTTTCTTCAACAATTTCTTGGCTCAGAGTACTCACCAAATAATTTTTTGGTTGCTTTTTGCTGATTTATGATCCTCTGGTAGAATTCTTCCTCTAAATTTTCCTCTGCAATTCTGATTTTCTTCATCAAGGAAATGTCCACAGAGGCCCCTTCTTGTACCTTTTTTCACCACCATAGCATTTATTTCCTTTGCCTTCTCAAGCTGTGTGTACATTAGGTTTCCTCCTCTTTCAATAGTACCTTCTTCCAGTTCTCTTTATCTTGCTTAGACTCCTGGCTGTCCTGTGCCATGAGACGCTTTACCCAGTAGCCAGTGTGAATCCTACCAGTTCTGTGACCAGGCGTACATACCACCATGCCTCTGTCCAGGTGCTGACTCCTTGAACAATGTGGGGAGTCCAACATGGACATTTGCTGGATGACATGGCTCTTTATCTTCTCTCTAGATGTGGATGAATGAGATACTTACAAAACTGAGTTGAGATTCTGCCTACAACAATTTAGGTTCTGCTTTAATGCAAAGAGAAGGAAATGATTGAGGTGCCAAATGTTCTACATCATGGATATATTTCTCAGTAGTGTTTTTCAATAGTTTTATCCTGCAAAAATTAAAGGTTATTACCAAATGTACTGGTTATCTAAAGAAAATGTTAATAAATAACTCAGAAAACCTCTAATTGGAAGAGATGTACTCTTCTATTATATCTATTGAAGAGATTTAAATCCTTTAAGATAAACTTGTTTTAAACTGTCATTCTGGGCAACTGGATAAATTAACTTGCAATATGAATCTTTTAGGTATGAGCCAATTAGGTGCTGAGTGTCATTAACTAAAACTGATTACTTGGGTTTTAGATGAGTTTATCGGAATGTCTTATTTATTATTATTATATATTATTATTATAAGGGGAACTTAGGAGGATGTATCAGTAAGGATTGCATTGGACTACATGTACCAAATACTCCAGATTATAATGGTTTAAGATTGTTGTTTGTTTTCCTTTCTTCTTCTCATGTTGAGAGAAGTCCAGAAATAGACATTGAGAAGCTGGTGTGGTGACAATATGGTTTCATCAGAGATACAATAATCTTTTAGCTTTCTGAGCCATCATCTCCAGAGTGTGTTTTTGTCCTCATGCTTACAAGATGGCTGCTCAAGCCATTGTAGCTGCCTTTTTTTTCCAAAAAGGAGCCAATGGTAATAGAGCTTATATCATTTGAGTCAGTCCCCTTGGAACCTCAATGCTAACACTTTGATTTGTACCACACAGACACGTTTATTTATGAGATATAGTAGAAAATACAGCTTTTAGCTAGCTAATGTGCCGACCCCAACAAAAATCATGTGCTTTTAAATAAGGGTCCAATTGGGGGGGCACCTGGGTGGCTCAGTTGGTTAAGCGGCTGCCTTTGGCTCAGGTCATGATCCCAGAGTCCTGGGATCGAGCCCCACATCGGGCTCTCTGCTCGGTGGGGAGCCTGCCTTCCTCCTCTCTCTCTGCCTGCCTCTCCGCCTACTTGTGATCTCTGTCTGTCAAATAAATAAATAAAATATTTAAAAAATAAATAAATAAGGGTCCAATTGGAAATGCAGTCTCTGCCATAGAAAATAAAATAACTTTTGAGACTGTATGATAATCTATGTGTAAGAAAAATATCTCTTCATTTTCCATAAATATACATGAATATGCATATATGTATGCATGTATGTTTGTGTGTATGTGGTAGGGGTCGGGTGGAGATTAGAAGAATGCACACAATCATCTCATCCAAAAGTAGTATCAGCCTACCAATTTAGAAGTAAAAAGAAGGCAGTAATCAGAATGTATCCCCATTTTTTCCCCAATGGAAATTATATCTAGTTAGAAGCTATCCTTGCTAATTCAGACTGTCATGGTTGACTTATGGTACAGGTTCTTATTAACCATCAATATCTAGGAGTCTATATTGAGGTCATACAACTTAAGACCTTGGCTTATTCTTCTTTGTGAAATCAAATGCCTCACAATATGTCAATAAAACTCCAAGCCATCTTACATCTTCTTTTTTTTTTCTTCCCTTAACAGTTATCCCGCAAGGCCCTAAAGTTCTCTTTAAAAAGTAGTTAAATAAAAAAATAAAAAATAAAAAGTAGTTAAATGAAGGAATGCCTGGGTGGCTCAGTATGTTAAGCATCAACTCTTGATTTCAGCTCAGGTCATGATCTTGGGGTCATGACATTGAGCCCCCGTCAGGCTTCATGCTGGGCATGGAGCCTGCTTAAGATTCTCTTTCCTTGTCCCCCTCCATCCTCCCCCTTACCCCTCCACCCCCAATAGTGAATGTAGTCTCTCTCTCTCTCTCAAAAAAAAAAAAAGAGTAAATATGCAAGGACTATGTCTAAAACCTGTACACTTCTACTCTCAAATACTATCCTGAACAAACTTCACAAGAAGTTTGTTTACATATTAGATAAGATAATAACTTAATGAATTTATAATATGCCACACAATATTGAATAGATCATAATTATTTATTTTTTAATGAGGTATAGTTGACACATAATCTTACATTAATTTCAGGTATACAGCGTAGTGATTGGACAAGTCTATATACTGTGCTATGCTCACCACAATTGTATCAGCATACAACACTATTAAAATACCATTGACTATATTCTCTATGCTGTACCTTTTATCTCTGCAACTTACTCTTCCCATAACTAGAAGCCTGTACCTCTCACTTAACCATTTTTCCCATTTGCATATCATCATTTTTTTTAAAAGATTTTATTTATTTATTTGACAGACGGAGATCACAAGTAGGCAGAGAGGCAGGCAGAGAGAGAGGAGGAAGCAGGCTGTCTCCAGAGCAGAGAGCCCAATGTGGGGCTCGATCCCAGGTTCCTGGGATCATGACCTGAGCTGAAGGTGGCGGCTTTAACCCACTGAGCCACCCAGGCGCCCCTGCATATCATCATTTTTAAACACATAATGGACTCTGACTCTAATAATATAGAATGTTAATGTGATAAGATGAAAATTTTGGGGGGGAGTTTTGATAATCCTCAAGACAATAGACATCCCCCAAGGGTATTATTAGCTTGAGCTTATTAATCATTTATGATGAAGTTTTCCATGGACCTATTTGCAAATCATCCTGGAATTGGCAAAGTTTAGAGCTGTTTATAAAACCAAAAATGTAAATTTCCTATAAAATTACCCAAAAAACCTCTATAACTACAAACTTACCAAATTCAAAGTATGACTTACTCTAATAGAGGAGATTTACTTCTGATTTAATTCCGCCATCTTAGCTCTCCATCTCAAGGGACCTGCGGAAGGGACTAGATGAGAAAGAGAAACACAAGACAACAATATCACTTCTCAATTTGTTTTAAAAAAAATGAGTTTTGGGGTGCCTGAGTGGCTTAGTTGGTTAAGTGTCTGCCTTTGGCTCAGGTCCCGATCCCAGGGTCCTGGGATCGAGCCCCATGTTGGGCTCTCTGTTGAGCAGAAAGCCTGGTTCTCTCTCTCCCTCTGCTTCTCCCCCTGCTTGTGCTGGTTTTCTTTCTCTCAATCTTTCTGTCAAATAAATAGATAAAATATTTAAAAGATATATAAGTACGAGTTTTGTGATACATGTGTTACATTCCATGAACCATTTTTCTGGGACTCTGTGTGGTACACTGTATTTAATAAAATGCCATATGATTTTTGTAGACCACACGCACTCTCCTAGTTTAAGCATAGAGACATTGATTAAAGTTGAAACAGCCAGGAAAGGATGTGTTGAGGGGAGATGTGAGCTGTGAGTAAAAAGAATGGGTGGAATTTAGAGAAGTCCACTCTGGTGAGGAGAAACCTTCCAGAAAGGCAGGCCTGATGATGATCTCTGTGTTTGTGTAATGATAAAGTAAACAGTTTCTTTGGATGAGGTATATGCGATGGATATTAATACAAAATAAGAAAAGGGCGGGGATATTAAAAAAATAACTGATACATGAATTAAAAGTTGACTTGCATTTATACATAACAGAGTCACTTTCTCTATTCATAGTGTTTTTAATGTTTTTCTTAGATGAAAGAATAATGTTTAGTGGTAAATTTAATAAAATATTTTGATGCGTTCATATTTTATTTTATCTTGTGAGATATATTACTGTATTTGAGTTACATTTCAAAGTTTACATATTTACTATTTGAAACCAGTAGCAGATATTCTAGAATTTAAAAAAGATGTGGGGTTTTTGTTTTGTTTTGTTTTTTAATTTAAGTTCAATTAGCCAATGTATGGTACATCATTAGTTTTTGATACAGAGTTCATTGATTCATTAGTTGCCTATAAAAAGATGTTTTATAATGTGGTTAAGGATTGAGTGTGAAGTGACTGACTGGACAGGTAAACAATTTCTCTGTATCTAGTCCATGTCAAACTCAAATAGAATTGTGGTCCTACTTGCTTGTGGGTTCATTGAATGAATACTATATCTATTTTATATTCACCACCCCTAGTTTTTATAATAACTTTCCTACTTGGCATCACTGATATTCAGTAATGGCCATGAAGACAAGAGCATATCATTTTAGGTTTAGGTAAGCAAGTGATTTGCATAGAGTAGAAGCTTAATGCATTTTTCTTGAATTGAATTGAATGGTACTTATTTATTACAACATGATTTTGTTCACGTTTCTCTAAGACATCAACAGATGTTCAGTGAATTCTTGTTGAATAAATAATTGACTGGCTACAGCAGTTTCAACAATACTCTGCTGATGATTTTAGGCCAATATGCTAAGTTCTTGACAGTCCCTAATTTGACACCATACACCTAAGTAGCCCCTATTACTAATAGTTAAAATGTTTTGGGGGCAACTAACAGATTATTTATAAGAAAAGAATTAATACAGCACAAAGGACTTCACAGAACGTGGAGTAGCAGCAGTTGTCATGTGTTTTGACATCAACTATGATTTTCCTTCTGTCCTCCATATGTTAAAATGAAAACTGTGCACATATGGCCTATATATTATAATAAGGTTTTGTGGGCATACATCTAGTTGTATAGTTCTTATCTCTAAACTATCATTGAATAAACAGAAAGTAAATAAGGAACCTTATAACCAATGAAATTTAATACAGAGAACGTTTAAATATACTCCAATTTAAGCGAAATTTTCAGGGTAACTGAATGCAAGTTTCAAGATGACAAATTGCAATTCAAAAAAAATTTAAACAATCTTTAACAATCAATTGCCTCATGAAGCAATTAATTATTTTTGAAATGTCTAAGTAGAGGCTGGATTTTTTTGTCAGGAGTTTCTTACATGAATAGAATGAATAGGTTTCGAATCAATTCTGTAACCATTCAGCAAATATGTGTTCTGTTAAAAGCTTTATTAAGAATGTTTCCTCCTAGTTTGATTCTGAAATCTGAGGAGAAATTCAGCAGCTCTGGTGGGATGAGACAAAGGTGATTCAAGTGGTCGGATTAATAAGAAGGAAAGAATTTGGAGAAAGGTAGAGTCCTAATAAAAATAATTAAATAGCGAGGGAGAAATATCCTTGAGAAATAAATTTGAACCAACTTATACTAGGTCTTGAATTCATCAAGAAATTTAGTCTTAATTCTTAATTAAAGAATAATCCTTAAAGGTTTTGAACTACATGATCAAGTTATTGTCTTAGTAAGACCTGGTTACAAGGAGAGTGCTGAATTGAAGCAGAAATACTGGAAGCAGAGAGAATGGTTAGGAGGCTATTTTCATGCCTCAAATAAGGGATGATAAGGAGATAATAAGGAAATAGTAGGAAAGACAAGGTAGGGTGTTTGAGGGAGATTTAAAACTTAGGACACTGATTCCTAAGGATGATGAATTATAGCATAAGATTTTAAAACTGCTGTCACAGGATATATAGATATAGAAGTAATTTTGGCTGTTTTTTTTTTTATCTCAGGCTGAGAAGGATAAATTTTGAGAAATTTCATTGCACATTCTAATATTTTGTTTCTTAGGCTTACGGTATTCCTATTGTTGACTATTTTGTGCGATAGAACTTCTAACTTGTCCTTTTCAGGGGACAAAAAGCAGGTGAAAGCTTATTTGCAAAAAAAAAAAAAAAAAGGAAGGAAGAAAAGAAAAAAGAAACCCACGAAAGCAAAACAAACAAAACAACAACCAAGAAAACCAAGGAAGTTGATTAGTATGCTAGATGTTCTTGTCTTTTAGCACCTCTTTAGTCTCATTATTTTATGTCCTTTTAAAAATAGTTATATTATGGAGAAACTTGCAAGTTTCCAATTTTTATGTATTCACCTTCAAATAGGCCCTAATTCTATGAAGGTCTAGAGATGGTGGGTCTATATATCTTCTTATCCTGACCTGGATGGTTTTTTGTACTTGAAAGAAGTATCCTGAATGCAAGTGGGGATTATTTCGATTCTACGATTTAATCATGTAGGAAGTATAGTTGTTACATATTTGTCCCTTACCTCCCTACTCCCTTCCTTCTTTGCTTTTAGAAATCTGGTATATCCTTCCATGAGCTCTCATCCCAGACTTCTGAAATACCTACATCATAAGTTTCTTGTTTTATCATAAGTAGTACTTTTTTCAAAGAATACTACTTCTCTTAGTAGAAGTAGGTGATATATTTGGTTCTCCACATCTTTTCAAAATTTAATCTCTATTTTCTGGATAGGTGCACGTAATCTGGTAATGTCAAGATCTAAGGCATTTGTTTCACATACTGTCACTTTGCCCTATGTTTTCTTAATGCTCTATGGACATTTCTCAAATGTGATTCCCATTATATTATATTGTAATTTTTTTTTTCATCTTTATGTTTCACTAAGTAGTCGACTTATTTTTTTTTTGAAGATGGGGCTGTTGTTATTCATCTTTAAGTCAGTGTGTGCTGTTATAACACAGTCAATAACTATTACTAAATGAAGAAATACTTTCTATTAAATACTACTCATTATCTGAAACTGAAAGACGAATGTGCACCTTTCATATCAATCAGGTCTATGTTTTGGTAAAGCAAGCTTGCTCTACTGCAACATAGTACAATTTATACCATGTACAATTTTTTAAAATATTTTTTCTAATTTATCTTAAGCCATGTGAATTCCTTTTAAAAATTTAGAATATGTTTTATAGAATCTTTTTTATGGATGTCACAATAACTACTATGGAATTAATTGCTAGCACTTTTGTTCCCCAGAGTATTATTTTTTAGGGAACCAATTCAATAAAATGTACAAGCATATATGGGACATGATTTGTTAAAAATTGTTGAGTCTTATGGAAAAAAATAGATTGTACAGCTCTACGTTTTACCTAAATTATTGACTACATATATATCAATAAGATGATGTCATTCTATTACACGAATATATTAATATCTAGTTAGGTCTGGAAACTAGGCATTAGGAGCTAGCTTTCTAGTATTTTAGCTTGAAATTAGATCTTTAACCATAAACTGGAGAAAGATGAGTTACATCAGATACAACGGCTATTCAACATTTTTCTAGAGCTTTAGACTGCAATAACCATATCATTTTTCAGAAGACATGGTAATTGAATCTTCAGAAACTTTTTAAAATATTTTATTTATTTATTTGAGAGAGAGAGAGAGAGCAAGAGAGGGTTGAAGGTCAGAGGGAAAAGCAGACTGCCCACCGAGTAGGGAGCTCAATGCAGGACTCAATCCCGGGACTCCAGGCTCATGAACTGAGTTGAATGCAGTTGCTTAACCAACTGAGCCACCCAGGCTCCCGAATCTTAAGAATTTTTAAGGAGATCCTAGCAAATAGCATTTTGTTTAAAAAAAAGGAAGGAGCGTACCTCTGTGGCTCAGTGGGTTAAGCATCTGACTCTTAATCTCAGCTCCAGTCTTGATCTCAGGGTTGTGAGGTCAAGCCCTGTGTTGGACTCCACACTGGACATGGAGCCCACTTTTGAAAAAAACAACAAACAAAACAAAACAAAAAAAACAGCCAGACAAACTGAGCAGTGGAATATGTAAAACAAATTATATATGATTGAAATATCTTTGCCTATAGCCTATGAGAAAGATAAAATAAGGTTTTGTAAATAGGGAATGAAAAGAGGGAGGAATCTATCCAGCTAGTTGCTCACACACTTACAGAATATAAGGATGTGTGAATATGGAGATCTTATCCTTGACTTTACAGGCCATAAATTAAATTGATATCTTTTTGGATAGCTTGTTAAATTCAATATTATGACTTGTTAACTAAACTTAATTTTATAGTTTTATATTTACAAAAATGTTGCAAAGAGAGGACAGAAAGTGTCCATGTATCCTATACCCAGTCTCCTTACTCATTAATATCTTATATACTAGAGTACATTTATTAAACTAATGAACCAATACTGATACATGATTAATTAAAATCCATACCATTATTCAGATTTGCTTAGTTTCTTTATTTAACATTCTTTTTCTGTTCCAAGATCCCATCCAAATTCCACATTACATTAAGCCCTCATGTCTCTTTAGGCTGCTTTGGACTATGACATTTTCTTAGACTTTCCTTGTCTTTAGTGACAGTTTTGAGGACAATAGTTTTTCAGTTAGGATTTATCTGATATTTTTCCCACAGACGAAAGTTAGGAATTTTTGTAAAAAAGACCATAGAGGTGAGGTGCCATTCTCTGATGATATATTCATATCAAGAGTACACAGCTAAATATGACTTATTACTGGGTTTTCCAGTATCAAATTACTTCATTTCTCTTTTATCATACTGTACTCTCTGAAAAGAAGTCTGTATGTGAAGCCTACACTTAAGGAGTGGGAAGTTGTGCTTCTCCTACACTCCTAGGGGAGTGTATCTACATAAATTACTTGGAATTCTTCTGCAAAGGAGATTTTTCTCTTCTCTGGCATTCATTTGTTGATTCAATCATGCATTTATATTATTAAGGACTCATAGAGATTTATTTTATACTTTGGATCATAATCTGATATTATGTTATTGATTTTATTGCTTAAATTTTCCCAGTTTTGACCATTAGAAGCTCATGGAAAATGACATTAGAAACCAAGATCAAGGTGCTGGGAGTGTTCATTGCTACTGGGAGTTACTCATTTTTGTAAAATAAAACTCGAAATTTCTCATCAAATTAAGTAACTGCTTAAAACATAATACCCATATGATAAATCCAAACTGCATTAAACTGGGTTGCAGAGATTAATTGTACCCTGATATTTATTTTCTGTTTTGTTCCCTTAGTAGGACCCCTAGACATTAATGAGATCTGGACAACAGCAATAAATCTATTTCTAAGTGCTTTTTCAGTTAGATTTGACCATGTGACAGTTACTGAAGATGCAATGAAGCTGATATCTTTAAGTATTCTTCTGGTCTTTAAATAGAGGAGGTATATCCTTCTTCTTGCCCTCTTCTTTATGCCTGGCTGAATGTGGTTATGATGGTGGGAGATAGAGCAGCCATGTTAAGAATGACAACGGGTGGAAAGAATTGGGTCCCTGTTGTTCTTGTAGTCATCATACAGTATGAGATGCTAACACTTAAAAGCTCTGTTTAATACTTTGTTATTTGGGGTTTTCCTGTCATACATAGTCAAATCTAATCCTAATTATATTTGGTATAACAGATTTTTTTTTTTTATGATGTGAATCTTGAATACATCTTGTTCTGTTGTCCATAACTTCCCACTTCAGATTATGGGTTTCAGTCACTTACATCTAATTGATTAAAGATTTACTAAATACCCACTATGAAGGGTGCCTGAGTGGCTCAGTCAGTTAAGCATCTGGCTCTTGGTTTCTCCTCAGGTCATGATCAAGCCACAGGTAGGTCCCTGAGCTCAGCCTGGAGTCTGCTTGGGATTCTCTCCCTCTGGCCCTCCCCACCTCTTGTAAATAAATAAATAAAATCTTTAAAAATAATAAATAAGTAAGTAAATAAATAAATACTCCCCCATGCTCCCCTCCCGTTCCCCGCCCCACCCCCCCCATGAACCAGGCTCTGTAATAGGACCTAGGAGGAAATTTAAAAATAAGTATGTTAAAATGCATCCCTGCCCTACCGAGGTTATATTCTAGTCAAACAAAAGAAAATTTCCTGAACACAGAATTCATTTCTTATGTCATGTTTGTATGCATTCCTCTACATAAGATGCCCTTCATTTTTTGTAGTCTGCATGGAAATCTCTTAATTGTTTGTTAAGACACAGCTGAAGCATTATCTCTTCAGGGAAATCTTCCCTGACTTTTGTAGGCGGTGTTAGTCACTCTTTCATCTGTGCTCCTAAAGCATGTGCTGTGAACGTTCAATCTCAATATTGAGTCATGTCATTTATCCAGTAGATCACAGGTCCTAAACACTGGTTGTGTATTTTCATTCACTGTGATCGCCTACCACAATTCTGGCTGGTGTAAGATGTTGCTATAACTCAACTTTATTAATTTACAATGTATGGCACTCTATTTGAAAGAAGGCAATATTAGTATCTACCATAATATCTAGGGAACTCCCCTTTTCTTATCAAGGTGACAGGGAAGCTCAGTTAATAATCAGAAGTTTGTATAACGATTCTTCAAAATCCTGTATGGCCTGGAGGGTGTCTGAACCAGGTCATGTTGTAGTCTGAATAATTACAGTCCACAAACAGGATGCATTGCAAGGACCATACATTTTTAGATTCCAAATTGTATCCCATTATAGTGAACAAACAAACCTGAAAATCCCTCAAACAGCAGCGGAGACAGTATCTGTCAGTAGCTTTAACGCAGCCAGTTTTCATGCTCAAATTGGAATATATCACTTTATTTTAGTTGAGCACAAGTGCATTTGGGGGCCATATTAAAGAAATCCTATCTTTAAACACAAGAATCACACTTGGCCTGCTGAG